>VOPJ01001792.1:20471-68400 GCA_014673585.1 Semibalanus balanoides | reverse complement strand
ACAGCTCGGCTGATGAGCTATCGAGCCGCTGTGCGCCCCGGGTGTACCACGCCGATACAAAGCTGACGGAGCAGCCAGCTTCAGCAGGTGATCGGCGGTGTTCCGAGCCGCGGCGGTCCAACCGAACTGCAATGCGCTGAACTGTCGGGACAGGCGCCCTGTGCTCGCTCTGGCCACTGACGAGGGATGCGTGGTTACAATGGATTGTGTGATTGGAATGGGCTGCGCCGCACGGTGATGTAATGCTCTGCTATGATTCTGGTCAGTTGTCGGTTAGTGGTGCTATGATTCTGGTCAGTTGTCGGTTAGTGGTGGATGCTGGTACGGCCTGCGGGTCTGGCGCTGGGTGTAGTTGAGACTAGGAGCTAGGCTGTTCAACTGGTATCGTAGAGCGAGGAAGCGTATAAACTTATGTGGTTTAAATCGCCGCGACAGTAACCCGTTTGGCGATCAACTGAACGACGAGAATCATGAGAGTTTTTAAATCAATCGCTCTTCACCTGTGATGCAGGCATGCCATACTTTAACAGATGCATGGGCTCATTCATGCCTAGTTCCAGGTGCTGTTAAGGGACTATTTGGTTAAATTTGTCTCTTGGTGAGGCTCTAACCCTCAACTTTTGTATTATTCGTAATAAATAGGCTGATTCGCCTGAGTGAGAATTGCAGATTCTACATTAAACACAATTTGTAGCAGTCATTTTGAAGGCTACGATTCAATATTTGCATTTCAAAGGCACCTTTGGTTAAATTATGTTCATGGTGTGGAACCGCACCCCCATTTACGCTGTTCTGCTATTTTTCCTTTATGGTGCCTGGCTTTATTGTAGTACTGGATTCAGCAGAAAGCCTAGTGACTTCGGTTCAGATTTCATGGCAGTTCGATGCTCTGAGGACCAGTCCTCAGAGCATCGAACTACATCGCTTAAAAACATTTGGAGCTTAAATGGTGCCGACTGCCAACGACCCTGGCCGTTCAGTTTGAGTTTACATTGGGAGCAGCCCAGTACACGAACGACTGCAAAGCGTCATTTGAAACTGTTGGTGAATATTATTCAGAGACTGTTTGCTGATATCTTGTTTATCGATAGTGAGCCTTCACGTCTTGCTGTATGCTGCATCTAATTCTACTGCCCGTGCCTTTGCCTCTCTTCTTGGTGACAGTGGTCAGTCCGCTTCTATCGGTCTATACTTTGTTAGCTACTGTATTGTCTTTGTTGCAGTTGGTCAGTCCGCCTGTCTTAGTCGAGTCTATACTTGTTAGTGACTGTATGTTCTCTGTTGGCAGTTGGTCAGTCCGCCTTTTCTATCCGGTCTATACTTTGTTAAACTGCTGTGATGTTCTCTGTTGGCAGTTGGTCAGGTCCGCCTCTCTATCGGTCTTACTTTGTTAACTGACTGTATGTTCTCCCTAGTTGGACAGCTGGTCATTCCGCCTTCTATCGGTCTATAACTTTGTTAACTGACTGTATTGGTCTTTGTTGACAGCTGGTCAGTCGCCTTCTATCGGTCTATACTTGTTAACTGACTGTATTTCTCTGTTGACAAGCTGGTCAGTCCGCCTTCTATCATCGTTACTGTGAAACTGACGTGTATGTTCTCTTGATTGAAGTTGGTCGTTTCGCCTTTATTCGATTCTATACTGTGTTAACTGATGTTCTCTCTGTTTGCAGTTCGTCAGTTTGCCGATATCTGCCTGTTCTCCACGGCACAGTACAAGTGTTCAGTGGCGGAGGTCGAGTCAGAGTAAGTACCCCCCCCTGCCCCCCGACTCGCCCCAGACTCGCACATGCAACCAAAATTTGGGTGTCCGTTGGCAAAAGTGGAACTCGAATGTCCTTTACACATATCACAATAGCAGCATTACTTTTCATCTTGAACTTGTACGATTTTGGAATATGCTTTATCAAAAGCTTTTTCGATTGCCTTCTCATCGCCAAAGTAGCCGGCTACGTTTGAAGTTGTGTGTTTGGTGGTTATGGTTGCATGGAATACCCAATGATGTAGCACATTATAGGAACAAGTATGTCGGGTAGCATTTGCTCGAGGTGAAAAACAGTGCGTGCTATCTGATCCGATTTGGAGGTGACAATTAAGCCGTTGTTTTGTGTCGCCAGTGCAGCAGGGAGGAGTTGTGTCCGCTGGTCGATGGTGTGTCCCGCTGAGTACTGTTATTAGTAGTGTTACCGGCCGGCCGCTGTTGTGTCCGTTGCCTGGGGGATCTGTCGTTTGTGCTGGTCGCCATGACAACGGTAGCTTTGACTACCGATTGAGCGCGCGCTCCGGTCACGATCTCGCACGAGTCGAGAGCGCTCCGATGCAGCGCTGGAAGTTCATCCTGCTGTGCACCCCGTGGACCGATTTGCAATGAAGGGTCTGAATGAACAGCACTACAAGCTGGTACGAAGCTATGCAATGAAGGGTCTGAATGAACGGCGCTACAAGCTGGTACGAAGCTATGTAGCCGTATTGTCCCATTGGTCAATATACACGCCCCTGACCATTCACAAGGCCACGTTTGTTGACCCAGGCCGAGTAAATACTCTGTCACGCGCCATCCTGGTGTGCAGACGAGCACTGGTCTGTCGTGAGGAGTGTCCATTGCCTGCGGCTGTGTATCTCCACTGTGGCCTCACGTGCCCGGCTCATTGTTGGCGGTGATTGGTCCATCAGTTAGGGGCGTGCTCTGCGTGCTGGGTGCTCTGTGGCTCTACTGGTGGCAGACTGGCCGGCTGTGGCTGCTGGGAGGCGGCTGTGGCTGCGGCTGAGGCTGAGGCTGTGGCTGTGGCTGCGGCTGAGGCTGCGGCTGAGGCTGCGGCTGTGGCTGTGGCTGCTGGGAGGCGGCTGTGGCTGCGGCTGCGGCTGCGGCTGCGGCTGCGGCTGCGGCTGTGGCTGCGGCTGCGGCTGTGGCTGTGGCTGTGGCTGTGGCTGTGGTTGTGGTTGCGGCTGCGGCTGTGGCTGTGGCTGCGGCTGCGGCTGTGGCTGCGGCTGCGGCTGTGGCTGCGGCTGCGGCTGTGGCTGTGGCTGCGGCTGTGACTGCGACTGCGACTGCGACTGTGGCTGCGGCTGTGGTGTCGGGCCAGAGACGCAGCCCTGCAGGGCGTGACCACTTGTCCCGACGGCAGGCCATTGTCGGCTGGATGACAGGCGGGTCGCTCTGCTCGCTCTGCTGAGTGGCGGCCCGGCGATTATTACGAGTTGTTCGCCGCGCGGCCGCCAGGTCAGTCTGGGCCAGCCGCTTCTCAGCCATGTCAGCCGCCTCTCAGCCATGTCAGCCGCTTCTCAGCCATGTCAGCCGCTTCTCAGCCATGTTCAGCCCGCTTCTCAGCCATGTCAGCCGCTTTTTCAAGCCATGTCAGCCGCTTCTCAGCCATGTCAAAGGGCCGCTTCTCAGCCAGTCAGCCGCTTCTCAGCCATGTCAGCGCTTCTCAGCCATGTCAGCGCACAAAGAGACGACCGGAGAACAACTGGCTATGGGCGCAAAATAACCGAGAAGTTGTCGCCCCCCCCCTAAAAAAAGGCCGGAGAACACGCAGAGCAACCTTCCGGGAGAAAGGGATTGGATAATGACTGCTTCGTGTTGTCGAGCAGTAGGGGTCCGTGGGACTCAGCCGGTAAACCGTTCAGCTCGGAATCCATGTGTTCTGGTCCGATTCTGGCTACTGGTGACGTCATTGGATCCCCTGCTGGGGTCGGTGTGAGGGACCCTGCTGACTGTAAATGACGACAAACGTGGAGTCGTAAACCCGCGATATTTTCAGTATATGTGCGTTTTTGTCGTATTTCCGCGACCAATATGTTGTCAGCTACTCGATTCTGGCCATGCATCACCTAAACGGCACGCCTGGAAATACATGCCCCGCGCTCCGACCCACGCTGCCTCTGCATCCGTTACGGAACCCATAACCCGTGTCACTCTGATCCGCAAACATGCCTGCATTCCCATCCCGATATCATGCCATCGTCGCCCAGGCTCTGCGGCTGGCGGCTATCCTGCCGATCTTCTGGATATACGCCGCTGTGATACAAGGTCTCGCTTTAACACTACGTACAGCGTGTGAAGGCTTCACACAGCGCATACGCCAGCCCACAGCACACGTCTGACAGCCTGCTGGATGTTTCAATTGCATAGTCAAGTGAGTTAATTAGACGTCTCACGTCTCCCGGCGGGCTCGTCTATTAGTTCTGAAATGGCATGTTTATTTCATTCTGGCTCAGATGGTTCCCGGAGCTGGCTAACTTTTGTCATTTCAGCGGAATGGGTGCTCTTGCAGCATGCCTGAGGTCATTTCATGGAAACCAGATTAGACATTCTTCCAGTAATAGCGCTCTCTCTCTCTCTCTCTCTCTCTCTCTCTCTCTCTCTCTCCTCTCTCTCTCTCTCTCTCTCTCTCCTCTCTCGTCTCTCTCTCTCTTCTCTTCTCTCTCTCTCTCTCTCTCTCTCTCTCTCTCTCTCTCCTCTCTCTCTCGCTCTCTCTCTCTCTCCCCTCTCTCTCTTCTCTCGTCTCTCTCTCTCTCTCTCTCTTCTCCTCTCTCTCATCTCTCTCTCTCTCTCTCTCTCTCTCTCTCTCCTCTCTCTCTCTCTCTCCTCTCTCGCCCTCTCGCCCTTCGCCCTCTGCGCCCCCTCGCCCCCTCTCGCCTCTCGCCCTCTCGCCCTCTCGCCCTCTCGCCCTCTCGCCCTCTCGCCCTTCTCGCCACTCTCGCCGCCCTCTTCGCCCTCTCGCCCTCTCGCCCTCTCCGCCCTCTCGCCCTCTCGCCCTCTCGCCCTCTCGCCCTCTCGCCCTATCGCCCTATCGCCCTCTCGCGCTCGCATTTTTACATTTGTTTTCCTTTCGCCTTCCTCTAGCCTCTGCATATCAAAGACCCTCTTTCGCACAGCTCGAGTGATTTGTCTCTCCCGAGTGCCACCAATCGCTGATGTGCTCTCATCTACATAATCATACATCTATGACGGCCTCTGGATGTAGTGCTGTCACTGGACCGTGACTGGTGCAGCTCTTTACCGCCGCCCGCCACTCGGGCGCCCGACCTTCCATCCCCACTGCTGCGGCCCGCCGCCCGCCGCCCGCCGCCGCCCACTGCTGGCCCCGCCGCTCGTGGCCGTCCTGGCGTCTGGCACGTTAGCCGATCGACCGTGCGTGCGAATAGCTCGTGTGTTGGCCGCCGGCGACTTGTTGCGCCGCGCTGATGGGCCACCGCCGCCGCTGCGTTGGTCGGGTCACTAGGCCTGCTAGTCAGCTAACACGGCGCGCTCCGTACATGTCTGAGGATATGATCAACAGGTGCGGGAACACTCCACGGCAGGCGTCAGTTCCGAAGTCGAACGTTTTGATGCGACCGGCCGCTCGTGTTTGGTGCCGGGTGTTTGGGACTCCTGATCAGTTTGGAGTACGTGCGGCGTGCTGATGCGTGGATGTTGAATGTGTGCCGGCCTCTCTCTCTTGCTTAAGTAACTTGCTTGAGTTGGTGGTCTAATGAGAAAATATATTAACGACTGTCTGCGCCGGGGCGAAGGTTGGGGCCTTTCAAAAGTTTGTTTAAATACGCGCAAGCATGTCGCGCCTTCCTCCAGCAAAACTAAGAGGCTTGCTATCTAACACTAACACTTGTGCTGCCTAACTTCTATAGCTGCAGTCGTCGAACAGCAGGCCGCAGACCCGGCAATGCGAGCTGACTGGCCTGACTCTGAGACGGTCGAGCGACCGACGGCAGTGGAATTCTACCGCGCACGCCGGTCGCTGCTGGCGGTATCTCACGGCTGCCTGTGCTGATGGATCGGCCGATTGAGTCGTGCTTTCGGAGCAGGGCTGAGCTGATAGCGATGATGGCAGCGATGACGGCCAGCGGACTGGGAGACCCGCCACCGGCACCGGGTCATCACTGCTGGACAGTGGCGGGAGGAGCGATGCCGGCCGCGATGACGGCCAGCGGACTGGGAGACCCGCCACCGGCACCGGGTCATCACTGCTGGACAGTGGCGGGAGGAGCGGTGACGTCACAGGACCGGTGACGTCACCAGACGTGGAAGCATGACGTTGCTGCAGAAGTTGTGTGCTCGCTCCTTAGCGGCCCGCCGGTAATGAAGGTTGCTGTTTTTGCGGCCGTTGCTCGGTCTTCGTCGTTAAGGCGAGACTTGAAAATCGACGAGGGCTTGGCTCCAGAGTGCGGAAGCTTTCGAGTTCATGGTGTGAAAAACAACTCCGGAAAGGTTTTTGTTTATCGAGAGTTTTTCAGAAGCGCAGGTCTGATGAATTCTGATGCGTATTTTCCGTAATAGCTCAGCGAGCTGGCGTATATTTTTCACCTTACCCTCGGTATTCACGCACTGTGCATTCCATTGAATAGCTCGCAGCTAATGGATGCGCGCCCGAACAGCGGAAACTCTCTCGCGATTACCACACGACTGGAAAATGAGGATATGCAGAAAGTGGAAGAAGCATGTTAGCTCAATGGAATGGAACCTGACCTCGTCTCATGCTCAAAGAGGTTAACGTCACTCATTTAGAAAGACCGGCATACGGCATCCTCTTTGGCTGAATTGTCTGCGTCTTGTGGGCTCAGCCAAATGAAACCTATCTGCCTGAAAGGCGGCACGGTGCGTTTTTCTGCGCTCGCTGCGGCTAGCCGGGGATTGCGAAGAGCGGGCTCTTCGCCTCATGCCTGGAGAATACAGACGGCGGTATTGACACGTCGTGTTCTCTGCCTGCAGTTTCAGGCATTGCGGCTCAGCGAGCACTAGGACCAGTTACTTAGGTAGCGACAACCCCGCCCCCGCCCCCGCCGTCCCCGCCGCCTCCCCGCCCCGCCCCGTCCCCGCCGTTCCACGTCCACGCCCCCCAGCCCCCGCCCCGCCCCCGCCGCTATCCCCGATCAGTTATGTCCTGTTCCCGTCCCCGCCCCCGGCCCGCCCCGTCCCGTCCCCGAGAGGTCCCGCCCGCGCCCGACCCAGCTGCAGCAGTACGTCCCCGCCCCGCCCTAACCCCGTCCTGTCCCGCTCCCTGTCCCCGCCCCCGCCCGCCCCGCCCCCGCCCCGTCCCCGCCCTGTCCCCGCCCCGCCCCCGCCCCCGTCCTACAGCTTCAGATGGCCACATAGGCGTGGTGTCGCTGAGAGCCGGTATTGATGCTCGGCTGTCTCCTGGGAGGCGGCGCGGTGGCCAAGCGCGTGTCTCCCGAGGGTGTTTTGGCGACACGATGGGCGTTTTATCTGTCCGTTATGACGAGCTCGCTGATAGGTCACCGGACGATCTTGGGCTGGTAGTCTGAAACATAACACGGCAGGTCGCTGTTCTGTTATGGGAAGCTAGATGATTGATGTGAGTGGGGTACATGGTAATTGCATGCTTTTACTCAGGTCCCATCGTTAGTGTCATGGTAATAGGCAGCTCATGTCTTCATAAAGCCATAAATTTCCGTTTAGGCTCATTACGTTGACCGTATATTCATTCCAGTTAGCGTGATCATTGAAAGTGGGTGTCTGGCCACTAGTAGGATGGCTACCAGTTATCACACTGTTGATCGTCGATGTGTTGAATTGCTCTACTGGAGGCTTTAGTTTTGTTTAACCCCCAGCTGTCGCCGAGATTCTCATCACGGTAGCAGTTATCCGCTTATCGTTAATCGCCAACAATCCTGTTGCATTCCCTTCAAGTAGCTCGCAAGGTATGATAATACTTTTGTGCGACAGCTGCGCTAAAAGCAGTATATTTTAGCAACAGAAAAGTCGAGGGAATTTGTGTGTCGGTTGTGTGTACTGTAGCCCACTTACCGGCGTTCCAACTCCTCTCAGTGGCCGAGTAAGGCATGCAGTTAGTTAGCGAAACACGGTTCTTAGTCTGTCTGTCTTATGTGTTATATGCAAAAATATATCCAATCTCCATTAAAAACAGCTAAGACGGAACTCGCTTGTGTCCCGACTTGTATCGTCACAACCTATCCTCAGGATGTGCTGCGGTCTCGTGTGAGCTGAGATTAATGAAGCTAGCGACATGTTAGTCTGAGCTCAGGTATGACCACTAATATATACCTTGTTGCGTGGGTGGTACCAGACTGCCTTTTTGGACGCGAATAGACGGCAAACTTCAGTATCTATGATCGAGCGGCTTCATCGTGATCCGGTCCGATCACTTCCGGGTCCCCCTGAGCAGAGTCAACATATCCTTCTCTCAGGAGAGAGAGAGTTCCGGGGCCGGCTGGTTAGTACCGGCGGACCCTGAGGGAAGCTCGGCGAAGCACAAGGTCGTCTAAGGTCATCGGCTCGGTCCCAGGGAGATATCCGGTGATGCAACTGGAGGCTTATGCCACCCGGCCGGGAATTGGTTATTGAGCCAGTCAAGTTACAGGAAATAAACAGCGCCTGGGGGTGTCATATTTCATACTCCCGCCGGAGATCCGGGAAGCCTTTGACTGATTGCCACTGCTCCGGTGCAATCGAGCCGACCAGCTGATGATCGGGAGATGTTTCGCCAGACTGGCGGCGATGTCAGTTGATGTCCGGTAGCCGCTGGGTCTGCTCTGGGTGGCCGCTGGGTGGCCACTGGGTCTGCTCTGGGTAGCCGCTGGGTCTGCTCCGGGTAGCCGCTGGGTCTGCTCTGGGTAGCCGCTGGGTCTGCTCTGGGTAGCCGCTGGGTCTCTGCTCTGGGTAGCCGCTGGATCTGCTCTGGGTAGCCGCTGGATCTGCTCTGGGTAGCCGCTCGGTCTGCTCTGGGTAGCCGCTCGGTCTGCTCTGGGTAGCCGCTGGGTCTGCTCTGGGTGGCCGCTGGGTCTGCTCGAACGTCGCTCTCTGTCGTACACACCCTCAGCTATGGCGCCCTAAAACGAAAATCATTCGAACGTGTGTCTCAGTTTTATGCCACGGTCTTCTGTTTTATGTAGCTCGATAAAACTGGATAATATTAGCTTAATTATTTATAGTCTGTCTGTCTGTTTCTGGGTAGGCAGATGACCGGACAGAGTAGGGAGGGGTGGTAGTGGCCGTGGCGAGGTCAGAGATAACAGCAGAGGCTGCTGCTGATGCCGTCGGGCGGCAATACAGCTGCTTCTGCTGCAGCTCAATGACAGGCGAAAGGAGCTGCGGGTCAGCAGAGGAGAGAATAGGGCTGCGATGACCGTGAAAACGCGCCGCGTCTAGATCGGTCCTAGCGCGCATCCGCCGAGTGACGAAATTCATTTCATGGAATGGTCTGCTTTCAAGTCTAGCGAAATGCGTTCGTTCTACGTTTCAAGCCACGTAATTTGGTTTCAGAAAGGCCAATGTCATTGTAAAGAAAATAAGCCGCGTGTAGCTGTCGCGGCCAGCGGTCCAATAAAGGCGAACCAAGTGTTGTGTTAGCCGGCGCTTTCCCTGAATTGTGGCTGCAGACTTTCATAAACGCTCCTCCGCGTCAGCCGGGCTATATTGTCAGCCGAGCTCGGTTTCTGGCGCGCCGACTCTCAAATATACGTGGGTTTTTACAGTTGCGCAGCTCTCCGTGATCTCATTCGCCCGGTTAAAGTTGAAATGCTCAAGATCACTTGGCAGGCCAGATTTAGCTCACAGCTGTTTGCTTGGTCTGTTCGGTAATCTTGGCTTTCTTGTGTGCTGGCCAACACCAACCAATATGCCGTGAGAGCGGGCGCTGTTGGCTGTTGATTGCTTGAATCGGTCGCTTCTGACCGTAACCTGAACAGTTAGAGGGCAGTAAGAGCCAGAGGTCAGGCCAGTGACCTCTGGTCCAGCCGGCAGGGGTCGGAACTGACTTGACCTCTCATTGTGTGGGGGTCAGGGGTGGCCCACGCTAGCGGAAGGCCACGGGTCATTGCGTTTTTGTCTGACGTAGCGGTGCAACTGCGTGGATTGTTGGTGTTTTGTGGTACAGGGACTGCCACCATAGCATCCCGTGCGGACTGAATGACGAGTTCATCTGACCGCAAGTCGCGGAGCAGGGTCTTACCCGTCTCCTGCCCGCACCCAGGAGTGGCCGGTTTCTTCAGGAATCTCCGGTGGGATCCACGCGATGATACTGTCAGGCGCGTGTCCATGTAATTTTACGTAAAAGTTGTACCTGCTTGTTATATAATGCTACCAGGAAGGGTTTACCTACTTGTTCAAGTTCGTTTATTCAGGGAGCGTCCACGCAGTGGCTATTCTGCACCCAGTCAATGTGTACAGAGAAGGCACTGCAAAATTAGCACAGATGATCAATATATAATTAGCACAGATGATCATTTAGAGCATCTTTTTCGACATGCGCGATTTACGTTTCACAAACATATGGGTACACTTTGAGTTAGAGAGAACGCAGTCAGAATGGTGCAGTGACCACAGCTGATCTAAGTAGGTACTGATGCTGCGGCTGACGGAAGGAAAAGCAGGCTGCATTCGTGACGCTGTCGCTCACTGCGAACCTCGCAGACAGCATAGTGTTCAGAATGGGTCAACGGCCAATCAGAAGCCGTGGGTGATAGAGCATGGATAAGTGTCTGGTTCCGTTGTGCCATGTCCCGTTTTTTTCCCCGCTTGTTTTGGGTTTTCTTAGAACTCGTTTTCTCCGCTGAGTCTGTTGGCCGGAATGGTGGCAGGACTCCGAGTTCTGTGTGGCCGCCTCTGCCGGGACCCCGGGGTCGTGTGTCGGTCCTCCCCAGCTGGGGACGACAGCTATCCTGTCGGCGGCCGTGTCGCCGCATATCTCCGCCGAGCCGAGCCGTGTCGTCGGCATCGACGCTCTGCTGTCGTCGGTATCGGCAGGACAGCTGTCGCCGGGCGACGAACACACAGCAGAGAGGAAGACAATTCGACGCGAAAGTTCTGCTGCACGATCTAGCGGTACGGGCTGCGGCTGCGGCTGGGCCGGGCCAAGGACTCGTTTATACTGCAGTGTACGGCCCAACCAATTGCATTGTCATTCGGCTGGATGGAACATCTCTGGCCCGCCCACGGAATGGTGTGCCAGCCCAGGACTGGGCAGCTCAGCCTGGCACTGAGAAACACGCACTACGGTGCAGCTCGAGAGGATGGGTCGAGACAGCGGTGAGCCGGCTGGCGTCCTCAGGATCCAGGCGGCGGCGGCGGCGGCGCTGCGCAGTGCTCTCGTGAGCTCCGCGGCGGCGGCACCAGCGCTCCCCGGTCTGGCTGGCCTTCAGGTGGTATTGATTTTCCGCGGCGGTAACGGATGTTCCAGCGTGGTGGCGGCACGGAGCGGTGTTCTGCCGCCGGCCGTCCGTCTGCCGGTGGAACTTTCCGCCGTGTGGTGCACCAGGCAATGTCTGCGGCTGCGGAGTGGTTACCTGTATAAGGTTACTGTCGGATGCGGAATAACTGTACTGTCTTATCTGGGATATCTGGTGTTTAGTGTTAGGATGGAATCAGACATCAGTTCTCCAGAGGACTGAGGGGTTCCTGTACCTCAGCCGTGATTGGCTGACCTGAAAATGAAGCTATGCCTGGTCTTGGATGAAGAGCACCTTTTATTTTAAAATGGTTCGAGGGGTTCCGGAATCCTGCGGCCCCCCCGGATTCGCAGGATTTTAACATACGCCCCATAGGGCTGGCCCTATAGGGCTCTTAAACCCCAATCAGCATCACCATGTGTCGTCATGTACTGACTTTCGCTAGCCTTGTACTAGCACCTGTTGTGACCTGTTGTGACCTCGACTGGCCTGCGTCACTAACCGGCGCCGCTCTGTGTGCCGACAGAGAGGGCTGTCCGGTCGGCCCTGGCTTCACGCTCAGTAAGGTCTACACTCTGACGCCGCTGCTGGCGCTCAACAAGGACAAGTACGGCTTGGCGCTGGACGGCCAGCTCAAGTGTGAGGACACCAACCTCGCCTCGTCAACCATGTACGTAACCACGGAGCCAGGTAAACCGTGAAAACCAGACTGCCACACATGGCACTACGACTACACTGTGCTCTGCACTGCACTGCACTGCACTGAACTGAACTGTAATACACTGCAATGCAGCATGCATCACCTTACTGCAACACACCACACTACACTACACTACACTACACTACACTACACTACACTACACTACACTACACTTCACTACACTATAATAGTGCAGTATATCGTACCATAATATATTGCACTGCTGTTTTCCACATTTCACATGTCAATACTCCTTCCACTGCGAGGCAATTCCCTACACTGTGCTTCACTACGCTACTGCACTACACCACACCACACTGCATTACACTGCGCTCAGTCGTGGTCCATATTCCACAATACACTGCATTACACTACGCTCAGTCGTGGTCCATATTCCACAATACACTGCATTACACTGCGCTCAGTCGTGGTCCATGATATTACACAATACACTGCATTACACTGCGCTCAGTCGTGGTCTTTATTACACAATACACTGCATTACACTGCGCCCAGTCGTGGTCCATATTACACAATACACTGCATTACACTGCGCTCAGTCGTGGTCCATATTCCACAATACACTGCATTACACTACGCTCAGTCGTGGTCCATTTGCAGTGTTTTGTCCGTAATATCGTCGGACGTTGCTGGAGTTATGGTGCCACTCTGTTAGCGCCATGGGTGGTCTTTGCTGGGCTCAGAGCTCCGTGGTATTCCGTAATGACTCATAAATATGGTGCTACACTATCTGACTGCTGGTCCATTTTACAGTCGTATAAGATGTCACCAGATGTCTGGAATGCCACATAGCGAAACAGATAGTAGGTTTAACTAGGCTAATGGTGTGTTTGTTGGTTTTTAAAAAAGAGTAATGTGCTTAGGATGTATATCTGTATAGTTGGCTATAAATATGTTAATTGTGTGCTTGTGGGTGTATTTAATGAGCGCCATGCCTGTGAACTGTCTACTCGTGATGTCTGGAAGCCGTTGCCTAACCATGAGATGTTGACCTGTGTCGCAGAATCTCCGATGCTGTTCCTAAGGAGAGTCTGGGCATCATAGTCAAGTACAAGGTCAAGGTTCGACTCATCCTGGGAGCGTTGGCAGGGTGAGTGGTTAATCTGGCCCTCCTGCCATCCCCGGGGCTTCTTCTGATCCAGCTTCAGCCTACGTGATAGGATTGCACTGTTTGATGTCCCCTTAGAACTGAGTGGAAGTGCCCGGAACCCTGGTTAGGCATCAAGTTGCTAGCATTTAGCAAAGCCCCAGAAGCCTTTCATGATACAATAGAACACCGGGGAAAAAAACGGCGGCATCGCGGCCGAATGACATAGTGTGGGGCTGCCTTTAAGGTCCGTAGGAACATATATGATGCACTCCAGTCTCCAATTATCACTAATGCGGTCATAATAGCATGTTCGCTGAACTCATCCCACGATTGTAATGTAATGCATGAACTGTTCAAACTGACGGGCGTGCCGCCACACTTCGATCATGATAAAGTGCGGGGACGAAACTGTCACGCGAACACGTCGCTGTTGTCTTTTAAAATGTATTGCCATCGTTCATCTTAGTCTCCCTCCCTGTAATTACTTGCTCAGAACGAGCCCGGTTTCATCAAGCTCAGGGTACGAACCAATCATTGGATACCACGTCTAACAACTGAGATGTCTTGTAATCGAAATCCAATTTCTTAGAACTCGACAGACCTCGGAAGGTTTTCGGTACAAAGTTTGCGGCAGGGATCGCTGTAGGATTGCTGTGGCGACTGGTCGTCAGTAACAAGCGGTGTGCCCGGGGCGGCAGTCAATCTTTGTAATTTCGTCGTCGGTGATAGCGACGTGATGAAAGGAGCTGAGGCGTCAGCCTCTGACGCTGGTAATGGCGGGCTGACGGCTGGGCTGGGACACGGGTCTGTCTGCTGGGCTGAGGGCTGGGACACGGGGCTGTCTGCTGGGCTGAGGGCTGGGACACGGGGCTGTCTGCTGGGCTGAGGGCTGGGACACGGGCTGTCTGCTGGGACACGGGACTGTCTGCTGGGGCACGGGACTGGCTGCTGCTGGGACACGGGACTGTCTGCTGGGCTCAGGGCTGGGAACGGGGCTGTGTTCCTGTTGGGCTGAGGACTGGGCTGGAATATCCACTGGCCGGTCGGCACAATATCTTAACACGCCGGAGTTCCTGTTGCCCCTACGTGCTGACGGAGGGAGCCAGCACTGGGTGTCAACTGCTGACAGCTGGCCGGCTCCGGTGGTGACCCCTGTGACTCCGGGGTCGACGTGGCCCAGTGCCCCAGGGGTTGACCTCCTCCGGTAACCACGCTGTCATCGTGCCCACTGACCCCAATGACCCCCCACCCCCCCCCCACTGCCGGTGGACCGTGTGTACGGTAGTGCCCCCTCACACCCCCTCTCTCCCCGGGATCGGCCGGTCGGTCTCTCGGACCAGGAAGGAGGTTCAGGTTGGAATGCTGACGCTGACGCTGACGCCTCTGCCGTGCGTCAGCATCTGCTGACCCGGCGCTGAGCCTCTGCTGAGGTCAGCGCTGTAGCGGGACGGGGTGGCAGAGTACGACGAGCCGGTGTCGCTGGGCTCAGTCCTATCGAGCTGTGCGGAACGGGGCGGCAGAGTACGACGAGCCGGTGTCGCTGGGCTCAGTCCTATCGAGCTGTGCGGGACGGGGGTGGCAGAGTACGACGAGCCGGTGTCGCTGGGCTCAGTCCTATCGAGCTGTGCGGGACGGGGTGGCAGAGTACGCAACGAGCGGTGGTCGCCTGGCTCAGTACCTATCGATGCTGTTGCGGGAGCGGGGGCGGCAGAGTACGACGAGCCGGTGTCGCTGGGCTAGTCCTATCGAGCTGTGGCGGGATCCGGGTGGCAGAGTACGACAGCCGGTGTCGTGGGGCTCCAGTCCTATCGAGGCTTTGCGGGAAACGGGCGGCAGAATGTAGCGACGAGCCGGTGGGTCGCTGGGCTCAGTCCTATCGAGCTGTGCGGGACGGGGGCGCAGAGTACGACGAGCCGGTGTCGCTGGCTTCAGTCTATCGAGCTTTGCGGGACGGGCGGCAGAGTACGACGAGCCGGGTCGCCTTGGGCCTCAGTCCCTATCGAGCTGTGCGGGCGGGGGTGGCAGAGTACGACGACCGGTTCGCTGGGCTCAGTCCTATCGGAGCTGTGCGCTGTAGCGGACGGGTGGCAGAGTAGACGAAGCCGGTGTCGCTGCTCAGTCCTATCGAGCTTGGCGGGTACGGGGTGGCAGAGTACGACAGCCGGGTCGCTGGCTCAGTCCCTATCGAGCTGTGGGGAACGGGGTGGCAGAGTACGACGAGCGCGGTGTTGCTGGGCTCAGCCTATCGGCTGTCGCGGGACGGGTGGCAAGTACGACGACCGTGTCGCTGGGCTCAGTCCTATCGAGCCTGTGCTGGACGGGGCGGGCAGAAGTACGACGAGCCGGTGTCGCTGGGCTCAGTCCTATCAAGCTGTGCGGGACGGGGTGGCAGAGTACGACGAGCCGGTGTCGCTGGGCTCAGTCCTATCGAGCTGTGCGTAACCGGCCCGTGTTGGTGACGAGGCAGCGTGTTTCGATTGATACTAGGAGATGTGTTCCGTAGTGGAAGGCACCGAGTGGGAGTTTGGAGACTTAGAATGAATGAATGAATGAAAGAAAGAGGCCGCACACTATTGTGCTGGTCATGTCGGCTCACGGATACCAACGTCGCTGTATCTATGAGTGTATCATACGCAGCGGGATAGTTTTGTGCGTGTGCTATGCATAATATGTGTAGCTATATAATATGTGTAGCCAAAATGAATCCCCATTCCGGGCTGTGATGACGTCAGCAGCTCATGGTTTGAGCTACTACTTTGCCAAAGAAGTCGGTGGAGCAAAATGTCATATTGGTTGATATTTGTGCTTGGATGAGGTGAAAACAACCATGTTTTTGCTTAGAAATACTTGGTGTCTGATACAAGTTGGTGGTGCAAAACGCAAAGTTGGTGTGTAAAAATACAATGTTGGTGTGGCAGTAGCCCCACCATTTGAATAGGAAACTCCGCCCTTGCGTAGCCTGTGATATTGCAATACCAAGATGGCCTAATCAGTCGGTTGGGTATTATGCCGCATGACAGGCATGTCAGTTTAGCTTGGTGATCTGGTACGGACTACGGCTGACGGGCTGACCCGGATCGGGGCCGCCGGACAGGGTTATTCGTTACATCCGACTGGCCACGGCCGGCCCAGGTCAAAGGTCAAAAAGGGCCTGAGGTTGCAGTGTTATGTTGTCATGTTGTATTTGGCAAGAAAGTCATCTGATTGCGAGCTACAGATAATACCACTGAGGTGAACTGCAGCAACGTGGAATTGGAAGTTGGGTTCAAACTGGTAATAACTATCTGTTTAAACATGAGGGTTGGATTTATCCTGTACCATGTGATAATCTTCTAACAAAATAATCATGCATGCTCGAATAGCTCATAACGCCTATGCGAGCACAGCACGGGAAACTCGGCGCAGATGATTTATATTGAATACTCTATGGTTACTAGCGCATCTGAGAAAGTCACTTCTTATGTTCTATTGCTGCGAACTTCATGATCCAAAGATATCACTTGATGGCAACCAGCTGGCGCCATCACCAATACCGCGCTCACGAAACTGTTTTTGTCGCTCTTTTCGCATCCTATTTTGCCATCTTTTTGTACACTCTCGCTACAAAACCGTGCCTGACTGTGTTCTGCTCTCCTGTTTGTCAGGGAGCTGTCGGCCGAGCTGCCGTTCACGTTGATGCACCCCAAACCGGAGGAGGAGGAGGTGACCAAGCCGGCGGCGTCGCCACGCGCCGAGTCGCCCAACGAGGAGCCGGCCGACGCCAATCTCATCCAATTGGAGTGAGTGACTCCCCTGCCTGCCGACACCCCCTGCCTGCCGACACCCCTGCCTGGTGCCCGGTACCCTTTCGGAAGCACATGCACTGCCCTGCAATGTCACGGTCGCCTGGCGATCTATCCGCGGTAGTGTTGGAGTTAATCGTCTGTCTATCCACCCGCCTCCTTGTCGTCGTCTCGGGTGTCTGCATCGGACATACATTTAATCCAGTATCAGTCCTCCCAGCCTGTCTCCCTACCTCCTGCCTGGGTTCACTCCTGTCCGCATAGCATACACTACATCTCGTACACTGTCATGCACAGCCGCGTTCATGCAGCCCGCTCTGTCCACTTATATGTATATACCTTACGTACGCTTCATCGAGCCTGCCATCCCGCGCGGTACATATACACCATCGGTCGATACAAATGTCAGTGGTGATGTGCAGCAAATGTGCCGCACTTTCGTCACGACGGCGAGCCTGTCTCGGCAGGTGTTCCAGTTGGAGTAGAGCGCTTCTCTGGCTTCTGTTGACTACCCAGGCTTGAAGGGTTGTGTCGCCTTGTCTAGTATCCCGGCCGGCGCGACGAACTTACCATCTGCATGATCTGTGCGTCGGGTACTGACTGTTCTGTGAGCTGCCTGGTCCTCAACACTGCTTTCCGCCGTCCGGGTCGGGTCAATCGAGGTAGCCAGAGACAGCGCCGTCCGTTAGTTCAGCACTGGCCACACAGATGGCACTGTGTGCTATGTCCCCTCCCCCGGCCCTGTAGCTCGCTGTGGCCGGCTGCCGGTGGGCCCTGCACATTGTCTCTGTCGACCCTGGACGGACGGATGGACGCGTCTGGGCGACAGGTGGAATGTCTTATTGGCTCGGTGAGGGTTGCTGAGGGTTGTACCGACGGTCTGCCCTCTGTACAGACTCGGGGCTCTTATTGGCTCGGTGAGGGTTGCTGGGGGTTGTACCGACGTTATGTACGCAGAACAGACTCGGGCGGAGGGGGGGGGGTATGTTGTGGCTGGGGACATGACTGATATTGGAAAGTGGATTGGAGCGGAAAGGCTGGGAGGTCTGACTGATAGACGCGGCTGAATTTGAGGGGTTGTGGTGATGAAAACGAAGGTAGATGAAGTGGTTCTCTCTATTTGCAATCAGCTTTGTCGTGTTTAGTTGAGTTGACTGTTTGGTTTGAGTTTGGACACTCAATAGTTTGGATACCAAACTCTTGAGTTTGGGGAGTGTTTTGCCTCTGTTGCCTGAACCGATGTTCATTTATCAGTTACTTATTTGATCTGATATGACGGCCGTTAGTTGAACTTGCGGTCATCCAGATATCACTAGAGCTATCTTCAATTTTGATGAAAGTCAGATGGTCTTTTCTTTTTCGGAAACTAGGGCTGTGGAGTCGATTGGTTTTTAGATAACTCCGACTGCCACTCCGACCATCCGGAGTCGACTCCGAAACCGACTCCGGTTTTTAAATTAAATTATGCTATTACCACCAGGCACCCTCAGCAAAAATGTTCCCATTTCAAAATCGGAGCTAATTTAGTGGAAAACATAGTAGTTAAATAAAGACATTTTCGGACCATAACATTGCATATTACTTCTATTAAATTACCGAAGTTCAACCAAGTTGTCAGGTTTTGTCGCAACCATAGCAATCACATGAATATTAAGTTGAATAATTAAATGCTATAGTTAATGAATTTGACTGAGCAAACTATTTGTCACTTTGAACCTTTTGTTTTCTGTAAATTAATTTCTGGTGATCGTTCCTTAAATTTCGCAGGGAGTGGGATTTCGTGTGTGCATCCGACGACACACCCTTGGTTGTATTTCGCCCACCGTGGTACACACCTCATGATTGATAACCATTAAATTGCAAGGGAATTGAACGAAGCAAAGTCGGAAGGGCATGATTTTTTTAGTCATCGCCACTGGTGGTTCACTAATAGAACACTAAATGTATTATATAAAATACTTACATTAAACACAATCTTTTGAGACGTGGCTTGAGTGAGGTGTTCACAGATGGAGATGTGTCAAATCCGAGATTCCACTCCGAATGCATCTGAAAACACCCTTGGCCCATGCCGCTCGCCAATGGCTGATAGTCAGAGGCAAGTGACAAAATTATCCGCTCCGGATCCCAACCGACTTCGACTCCAACTCCGAACTCCGCTGACTTCGACCCAACTCCAACTGCCGACTCCGATCCGCAGCCTGTCGAAACCCCTTTGCAGCGCGAGGTACTTCAGGCGAACTCGTTGTAATCCGGCCAATTGCAATGATCCATAGCTGGCCGGTATGGTGCCGGTCCGCGTTTGATCAAAAGCCTGACTGATATCCGGCTCAGGCAGGTGAGACGTTTCCGTCGGTGAAACACAGCGCCGGGTCCCGGTGTTCCGAGGGCTGCAATTTGCTATACTGATCCCCGCGATGGTATAGGCATTCAGCATACGCGCCGGCGGTGAATGGTGATATCAGGTGTCGAGGAAAAAACGTTAAAGACAAAACAAAATCGCAAATGTTCACAAAATCACGTCAGTCCAGGAAAATGAGGATCGTTTGCCGGAACAGCACCAAAAACTGGCTTGCAAACGGACAAAACTTACAAATTGGAAATAATTCATTCATATAATGAAAGAAGTTTTGAAACGTAGACCAGTATCATTGATTTAGGTCGGCGCAGCGCGCTGGTGATTGATAAGTCAATGCGATATACCGTCTCATCGTAACAGCTGATGGGATGTATGATTCCGATGAGCTGGGCCTGACTTGGTTGGCTGTGCTGTGATTGCCGGAGGGTAACAATTTCGGAGTGGCGTCGCTGAGATGATTTACCACCGCTATTTTCAGGGAAGTTTTCGGATAAATCAAATTATATATTCAGTCCACGGCTGGCGTTCCATTTTGTTGGGACGCTGTAGCTATTTTCCAGATGTAATCGACTCCTCCCGGATGTAATTGACTCCTACCCGACCTAGGACTCGTCTGATTCGATGTATGACGTCTTGCGTGGCGATAGAGTTGTATGATGAGGGTTTTCGACCCGTTTGATGTCTGACCCCGCGCCTGACCTGTGCTCCTTTAACTTCGTCTGGTCCGGCTTTGAACCTGTGTGATCATCTACATGTCATGCGCATGTCTGACCCGGCATTGGACCTTTGTGATGTGATGATCTGCCACGTCTGACCCATTTCCGCCCCGGCAGGGACACCGGCACGGCGGGGGCTGGCGAACACGACGACGACCTCATCTTCGAGGACTTTGCCCGGCTGCGGCTGAAGGCAGGCGAGACAGAGGCCTGAGCGGCCGGCGGGCGCCGTGGGCCACGCTCTGCCTTCCGTCGGTCATTCCTCGTGTGCGCGCACGCCGCTGCTTCTCGTCTGTACTCGTGCTGCGTTGGTGTGCGCGACTCGGTCTCGATGGCTCCGTGTCGTGTCGCTGACCTCCGGACGAGCCGGGGTCACCGCCGCGTCTCCAATCAGGAGCCAGCGCGCGCTCTAACCACGCCCGGCGGCTGATATCCGGCCTCCGCCGCTGCTGCTCTGTACATATATCCACCCGCCCGCACTCAGCCGCACACTCAGAAACACAGCCAACACAGCCACAGGGACAGACACATACACTGCCCGGCCTGTGACGCGGCCGGTACTGGTCGGCGTCGCGATCAAATACTGCATCGCGTGCGGATATTGGCGGCGCGTCGGGTGTGTTCCGACTGGCTGTAAGATACAATGGCGAGACGTTGTCGGAGACAGAGAGAGAGACACGGAGATGTAGCGCTAGTCAGGATGGCGGCGGCGGCCTCCAGGGTACCTCAGCGGACGTGACGCGGTAGTGACGTCATGTACCTGGCGCGGTGGATGTCACGTGGCGGGCGCTGTGCCGGTCGCGCGGCCTGCTCGGCCTGCGCGGCCGTGTATTGTTACTGCCCGCGCTCGGCGGCTCCTCTCCCGTGGGGAGCGCTGGCTTATTTCTCGGGGGGAGGGAGGGAGGGGGGGTCGGCGGCCGGTGGCTGTGGCGGCTGTCTTCCGTGTCAGCCGGTGTAAGTGTCATCCGTGTCGCGTGTCGCGCCTGTTCTCATCGGTGTAACGAACTCTAGCAAACATTGTCACTTTCCGCACAAACTGCCACCTACAAATGTGACGTGCGGCACAGACGATTATCCGCCTTAACTAAAGGCAAAACTCTGCTTGCTTTCGTTCTCGGCGCGCCGTATCCGAGTGTCCTTTTGGCTGAGCAGGCGGATCTGACCGACGCGACGTGCGCCGTCGCCGCCGCGTCAGCGACCGTCCGCGACTGTGTATGTGTGCCATGACGTCGCTCTATGACGTCGCCGCGCGGGCGGGATGGCGCCGACCGGCGACGTGTCCTGCCCGGCTGGCCCGGCTGTCCATGTGTTACGTACGCGTGTGGCGGACGGCGCATCGCGCGCGCTCCGCCGTGAGCTGCTTTTCTAACGCGCACCCTCTGGGCGCCCTCTGATGTGCCCTGTGATTGACGTGTTGGCGATGCGGCGACCCTCTTCGGTATGCTCTGTGCGGCTTTGTCATGTTGGAGAGCGAGGGATGAGACTTTTCCACATAAACTGTCGGACCGTGACCGTGCAGTGTTGGTGCTGAGTGGGAAGGATTGACCATGCAGTGTTGGTGCTGAGCGAAGGATTGGAACCAGTAGCAGCTGTTTCGGTGCGAGTGGTCGGGAAGGATTGACCGGCAAAAGTCGTTGGTGCTGAGTGGAAGGATTGGACCCGTCGCAGTGTTGGTGCTGAGTCGTGAAGGATTGACCGTGCAGTGTTGGTTGCTGAGCGGGAAGGAGTTGACCGTGCCCGTGTTGGTGCTGAGTGGGAAGGAATTGACCGTGCACGTGTTGGGTGCTGGTGGGAGAGGATTGACCGTGCAGTGTTGGTGCTGAGTGGGAAGCGATTGACCGTTGCAGTGGTTGGTCGCTGAGTGGGAAGGATTGACCGTGCAGTGTTTGGTTGCTCTGAGGTGGGAAGGATTGGACCGTTCAGTGTTGGTGCCCTGAGTGGGAAGGATTGACGGCGTGCCAGGTGCTGGTGCTGAGTGGCAAGCGGATTGACTCGTGCAGTAGTGTGGTCGCCTCGAGTGGGAAGATTGACGCGTGCAGTGTTGGTGCCTGAGTGGGAAGGATCTGACCTGCAGTTGTTGGGTGCTGAGTGGGAAGATTGACCGTGCAGTGTCTGGTGCTCGAGCGGGAGGATTGACCGTGCAGGCTGTTGGTGCTGAGTGGAAGCGTATTGACCCGTGGGCAGTGTTGGTGCTTGAGTGGGAAGGATTGACCGTCGCCAGTTTTGGGGCTGAGCTGGGAACGGATTGACCGTGCATGTGTTGGTGGCTCGGCGCGGAGGATTGACCGTGCAGTTTGGTGCGGAGTGGGAAAGGATTGACCGTCAGTGTTGGTGCTGGAGTGGGAAAGGATTGACCCGTGCAGTGTTGGGCTGAGTGGGAAGGATTGACGCGTGCAGTGTTGTTGCGGAGTGGGAAAGGACATTGACGTGCCAGTTTGGTGGGCTGAGTGGAAGGATGACCGCCATCGTGTTGGTGCTGTGAGCGGGGAAGGATTGACCGGTGCAGTGTTGGTGCTGGAGTGGAAGGACTTGAACCGCTGAGGGTGTTGGTGCCTGAGTGGAAGGCATTGACCGTGCAGTGTCTGGGTGCTGAGGTGAGGAAGGATTGACCGGCAGTGGTTGGTGCTGCAGTGGGAAGGATTGACCCGGTGCAGTGTTTTGGTGCTGAGTGGGAAGGATTGACCGTGCAGTGTTTGCGTGCTGAGCGGGAAAGGATTGGACGTGCAGTGTTTGGTGCTGAGTGGGAAGGGATTGACCGGGCGAGTGTTGGTGCTGAGCGGGAAGGGATTGACGCCGTTGCAGCTCGTTGGTCTTCGAGTGGGAAGGATCTGACGCGTGCCAGTGTTTGGGTGGCTGAGTGGGAAGTGATGACCGTGCACGTGTTGGTGCTGCGTGGGAAGGATTGACCGTGCAGTTTTGGTGCTGAGTGGGAAGGATTGACCGTGCAGTGTTGGTGCTGAGCGGGAAGGATCGTCGAGTTGAGTGAAGTTCTGAGGGAAATGACATTTTCCGAGCAAATGTCACCAGAGCCACATCGATGAGCCGTCGGCGCATCCACCATTGCACTATGGGCCAGGAGCCCGATCTAGCCCGCCGTTATTGGAGTTTTTTTCTCATTTTAATATAAGACATGCATGACCATGTTCAGAAAAGACCCGGGATTAATAATGTAATATTTTTTAGTGTAACCCTACCTGGAGGTATAAACTGCACCAAAATACGGACCGTTATACGAAGCGTACGAGAGGGAGGCCGCGGCTCGCGAAATCAATGTATGTTTACGATGTAATTACGAATGGGATAAAGCAAAGGTCTCTTGCAATGTGAATGTTTTCAGGTTCAAATGGAACCTTGGCTACACTGTGAAATTGATACTAAATCAAAATTAATACTAAAAGTATGATATTTCGTGTTTTTAATGGCAATTTGCGTTGACAACATAAACGTCGGCACAAACTTAAATGCAGCTTCGATAGAGCCGACAAAACGGATAACACGGAAATACGAGTGACCCTGTGACCCTCAATGGTTCGGCTTGCTGTGGCAAGCTCAATTTCTTGCCCCAACCTGCCGGTGCTGAGTCTGTGCTTACTGACAAAAAGTCATCAATTTGTGCTCTCTTTTTGGCCTCAGCTTACCCTAGTGTGTGCAGTGGAAAAATTGTGTTCTTCTGTGCTGCACAGGCACAGTGTGGTCCGCGTGGACTAGTTAATCTGTCAAATAGCTCATAGTCTCATAGTAAGTGTCTGGCGAACGGAAAGGTCTGCTTGATGTAGCGAGCAAACGGCGGCGCAGTGCGCCCGTTGTCCACGGTGCCACTACGGCATTTGTCAGTAATGCAGTAAGTTAGAGAGCCAAAAGATGAGCTAAATGGAATTAAATTAGCACCAAATGTTTTCCAATTTCATAATACTTGCTTCAAGTGCCCATGCCAATGCTCTGAGGCTGAAAAAGGTCATCTGAGATCAAAAATAAACTATGACGGCTAGATCGGGAAACTGGCCCATAGTGGATTGCTGCGATTGCCCAGCTATTCGGTGATAGTGTAATAAAATGATGTGATGGCACATCAAACATCAACCAACCGACAATCCATTCTCACTGGCAACTACATCCCAACAACAAACAATATCCAAGCTCAAAATTAATATTGTACGATACGAATTCACAATACAAACAATAAACAGGGCAAGCCAGGCGGACAGTTCGCACGTCAGTCGACATTCGCGCCAATAATACGACTCTCGGAGCGCACGATATCACAGCGACAATTGACAATTGACAAACAACTCTCGCATTGCAATTCGGAGTTCGGCCACCGTACAATCGCTAGGTCGCTAACACCCAACACAGAATAGATATACTTAACAGACCAATAACCGACCGACATCAGCCTCCCACTTGTCTGCTCCTCAGTACAGATCACATCAGAGCATAGCATACAACAGAGGTATTTTGATTCGACTCTTGAATCAAGCGGTCGTAGTAAGTTTCGCAAAAGGTGTACTACTGCACAGTCCCATTTGCAGAGAATGTCGCCGTCGATAGCGTGAACATTGGTCGTTTGTCACACAAGAAACCCACGTAGCAGACCTGTGAATGTCACATAGCATGGCCAGGTGGCAGCTACATCAATCACGTTTCAGTGTACTGGGTTCCGTTAAATGCCTACTATCCACGCGTATTTAGCATCACAACGCCCTTTTGCAGTCTACGATATCGTAGTTAGCTTGGGACTCGGTCTGCGTGCCAAAGCCGCTCTGGAAATCGCCTCCATCCGACCCAGGGTACATCGTCAGCGAGCATCAGCAGCGACCACAGCAACGGCCTCAAGAGCACTGACACGGCGCGGCCACTAACAACCGATTGACGGCACATCGCAGACCGAAACCAAACCAGCCTCGGCTCGCTAACGGCACATAGCAGACCGAAACGAAACCACCCTCGGCACACATCGACTCGGCTCGCTAACGGCTCATAGCAGACCGAAACACAAACCACCTCGGCGTCGCTAACGGCAACATAAGCAGACCGAAACGAAACCCACCCCTCGAGCCACAACATTCGACTCGGCTCGCTACAAAACGGCTCATAGCAGACGCGAAAACCAAACCAACCCTCGCTTACGCTACGGCACATAGCAGACCCGAAACGAAACCACCCCGCACACATCGACTCGGCTCGCTAACGGCTCATAGCAGACCGAAACCAAACCACCCTCGGCTCGCTAACGGCACATCGCAGACCGAAACCAAACCACCCTCGGCGCACATTGAATCGGCTCGGAGCGTCTGACGAGCAGCGCCATCTGCAAAGATGGTGTGTGCGGGGCGGCCTGGTTTCCACCTCTCCACCGGTGCCGCAAACGCCTACAACTGAACACCAGATCTATCTGTCAACAACCTCTAGATCTCCCGGAAAACAAACGGCCAGATTCGCTGATCAACAGAGAGACCGCAGTATGTCCGGCGCCAGCTAACCCAGAGATCACCCACATCTTGACCGCGTCAGCCACGGTCCGTAAGCCACACCCAGGCTACGCGATAAGTGGAAGGGGAATGAGGTTGAGAGGAAGGCGCTGATTGTAACATAATGAGGCGACTCTAGATAAAACATACAACAGCGGCGAGACATCATAATACTCGGGGCGCTGAGACAGCGACGAGAGAAGCAATCAGCTTCATCAAGCTGGCAGTCACGCGCTCAAAGGTCTCGCAGAAGTGACGAGGAAGCTAGTTTTGTTGGCGCGTTGTACATCACAACTCGCCACACAGACACGACCATTGTTCAAACGGCCTAAAACATTTGAACAGCATCGAGACGTCCTATTTTGCTGTCGGTTGAAACAATAACGTCAAATTACGACGGATCGTTTAAGACGGATTAAAACGATATGAATGGTATATTTGCTGATGGTTTTCCACAAATTTGCTGGTTAGTATTCCAGAGTTCTTGTACATTCCCTGCCTGATGAAAGGCAGTGCAGATGAGTAATATTGTACGATATTAAGTATTTCTGATGAAAATGTCATGCTGAGACAACAGCGACTCTCAGTGCTGCCACCTCTGGGTGACCTCAGACATTACTCTGCAGCTGGGGCGGCTGGGCAGCGACCCTCAGTGCGCCACCTCTCGGTGACCTTCAGACATTCTCTGCAGCTTGGGGCGGCGGGGCAGCGACCCTCAGTGCCGCCACCTCTCGATGACCTCAGCTTACTCTGCAGCTGGGGCGGCTGGACAGCGAGCCTCAGTGGCCGCCACCTCTCGGTGACTCAGACATTACTCTGCAGCTGGGGCGGCTGGGAAGCGACCCTCAGTGCCGCCACCGTCTTCCGCTCGATGAACCTCAGACATTACTCTGCAGCTGTGGCGGCGGCATGGACCCCTCAGTGCTGCCACTCTGGGTGACCTCAGACATTACTCTGCAGCTGGGGCGGGCGGGGCAGCGACCTCAGTGCTTGCCACCTGCTTCGCATGACCTCAACATTACTCGCAGCGGGGGGCTGGGCAGCGACCCTCAGTGCCTGCCACCTCCTCGGTGACTTCAGACATTACTCTGCAGCTGGGTGCGGGGCTGGGCAGCGACCCTAGTGCTTGCCACCGCCATAGATCCTCGGTGACCTCAGACATTACTCTGCAGCTGGGGCGGCTGGGCAGCGACCCTCAGTGCTGCCACCTCTCGGTGACCTCAGACATTACTCTGCAGCTGGGGCGGTTGGGCGGAGAATCTCAGCAGGCGATCGACGGTAGCGCTGATGCGAGTTAGCGTCTGTAGCTGATTCACGTCGGTCGGTGCGCAGAGGTGCTCCTGCCGACCGCACGGACACCGCTCAGATCAGACAGACGGCCAGACACGGCTCAGACACGGCTCAGACACGGCTCAGACACGGCTCAGACACGGCCACAGACACGGCTCAGACACGGCCGCAGACACGGCCACAGACACGGTCAAGACACGGCCACAGACACGGCCACGGCCACAGACACGGCCGACACAACGCGCCACAATGACCACGGTCGAAGACACGAGGGCCTAACAGCACAAAGCCATACGGCCACAGACACGGGCCACGGCCAGATACCGGCACAGACACGGCCCAGACATGGCCACAGACCAGGCCCACAGACCGGCTCAGAACACGGCTCACGAACACTGTCTCAAGACACGGCCACGCGGACAGACACGACTCAGACACGGCAGAACGGCGCAACACGAGACAGGACGAGATCAGACACGACTCAGTACACGGTCTTATGAGACGGCTCGAGACACGGGACCGACAGACCACGGCTCAAGACACGTGCCGCAGACACGGCCAACAGACACGGTCAAGACCGGCCACAGAAGCTCACACTGCTCAAACGCAGCCACGTATGTATCACGGCCACGGCCACAGACACGGCCACAGACACGGCCCAGACATGGCCACAGACACGGCCACAGACACGGCTCAGACACGGCTCAGACACGGCTCAGACACGGCTCAGACACGGCCACAGACACGGCCACAGACACGGCCACAGACACGGCCACAGACACAGCTCAGAGTTTAGACACAATCCAGACACAGCTCAAACACGACACACACAGTTCACACACACTCCACGAACAGAGCAAAAGGCAACACTGCCAAAGCACGGGCGCAGTTTCTGCTAAGCGTCCGACCAGACTGCTTCGTTCCCAGCCGAAGCCCCAGGCTATGCCCAGAATATGCGGCAGCGGCGACGGTGGCGGCGGCGGCAGCGGAGGTTGGCTAATATCAAACGAAGTCATGTTTCAATTCCAGCTGATAGCGGCGTTATGATAGCGTCCATCAACAATGACGCGTTTCACTGTGTTAAAGCTTGGGCCATCTGAATCCTGTACCTGTACGGTATTGAATGAAATGTTTAAGCTAAGTAGAAGCTGATCAGTTCAGACAAGTAACACCACACAATGTTGGCAACTATTCTTGTCAGAGGTAAACGATACCAAATATCAATTGAAGTATTAGCCTTCACCATTGCAAATAGTTTTCACCAATTCCGTACACTGAGGAGCAGGAATGAAAATAGCCATAGGACAGCATCAGATCCAATGTGGCCACACATATCTCTATAGACAATGCCAAGCACCCGTCGGCCGCTGCGTTTGCGGTCACATCAACAGTATTATACCGATACAACACTACTCACTGGCACATACACCGGAATAAAATAACGTCACATCAATGATATTCGGATCAACCAATACCATCACACAGTCACACGGATTAACCAATATCACCACACCTTCACACGGATTAGCCAATTCCACCACACCGTCACACGGATTAACCAATACCGCCACACGGATTCACCAACACCACAATAACCACAGCAATTCACCAACACCCCAGCCCTCAACCCGAATATAACCAATGTGTTCCGTCTCGGAGTGCTATGCTTGCCTTGCAAGTGCGACTCAGACTGTAAGGGACCTGGTGACACTACAGTGAATGGCAGACCGCTTGGGACCCCAGTATTCAGCGATCACTTTTGAGTACATTAACTGTCGTGAGCGAGTTTCTCGCATTGGACATTTCAGGCCCTGTGCTAATTTTTATTCGCAATGTTGGTAATATCAAACAAAAATTTAGAGCACTTTACATTTACTCGCAATGTCAAAGATGATGTGAGCTTGGATAGAGGCTACGCCTGGTCGCTCTGTAGTCCCGCCCTCGACTCCGCCCACCACGTACAATTGACCGGTCACGGGTCAGACAGCACCGGTTCAAGGTCAGCCAGGGCGGAGCTAAGCTCTGACGTCAGAGTATAGCTCCACCCTTTCACGATAGCCTCTACTCACCGACTGAATGCCATTCGCGAGTTTTAACATTACGAGTGGATGGCAAGTGCCCTAAATTTTCGTTTAGCATCAATGAACCTAAAATAAAAATTGTCGCAGGATCTGAAATATCCATTGCAAGCAATTTGTTCATGCGAGTTGGTTCCTTCAAAAGATATCGCCGAAAATGAGGGTCCCCAGCGGTCCCAGTAGTCCCAGTAGTTACATGCACGGGAAAGCACAGCACACCGAGGCAAGAACACGCACGTGCGTGACCACCTTCCCCGAGGACAGACGGTCAAGGAGCGCGACTCAGGCCGCTGCCCAGGTTACCTCCCTCCATCCACCACCTGCTGCTCCCAGCTCCCGCGGCCATAGAGAAATCACCAACCAGACAGAGAGAGGACAAGAAAACCAAACGGGTGGTGGGGGGAAACGCGAAGAAACGGCCGGCACAGCGATACGAACCAGCTCAAACCAACCATTAAACACAGACCGTACACTCAGAGGAGGGACTAACCCAGTGCCCAACACCAACAGAACATCCCTCTGCTCCCCATAGTGTTACCCGCTGGGGAAAGAAGGCACCACGCCGCCTGCTCTAGCGCCGCGCCAGCAGGCATCCGCCACTACGCGGCGGTCAGAGCTAGGTTACATCCAGCAACGAGAGCATGCCGTTAGCACCAGAAAACGTCCAACGTTCAACGAGACGAGCAAATGAGTCTAACTAGAAGCAAGCGGCGGGGCGCATCCAGAAAACGGAACTCAAACGCCAATCCCGAACGGAACAAAACCGGGAGGGATCGGGACGGGACGACGACACAGGAGAGAGCGTGAGAGAGTGAGAGAGAGCGCGCGGGTTGGGACCGGGTGGCCGCGGGACGGGGTGGAGGGAGGGAGGGCGGGCCAGCCAGCGCCGGTCCGGTCCTCAGACCGTCTGTCCTCGCCGTCAGCCACTTCTGCCGACCAAGCGCCGCGCGGTGTGCACTCACTGGGCTGGGTCGGACGGGCGGGCGGCGGCGAGCGGGACGGGTAGCGCGCGTCACTGCGGCTCAGGCAGCAGGTACAGCACCAGCCACGAGGCGACCAGAGTGCCCAGGAGGAGCGGGGTGGCGAGCCAGGCCGCGTCGCCGGCGGCCGGCGCGGGCGGGGGCGGGGGCGGGGGCGGCGTGGGGTGGAGGGGGGCCGGCAGCAGGTCGCGCGCCAGCTGGTGGGCCGACCGCAACGGTTCCTGCAACAGAGCGGCGCGCCGGGTTATCGCCGCCGCCGGCCGCGGCTGCCTCCGTCTGTCTGTCTGTCTGTCTGTCTGTTGTCTGTCTGTCTGTCTGTCTGTCTCTGTCTCTGTCTCTGTCTCCTGTCCTGTCTCTGTCTCTGTCTCTGTCTTGTCTCTGTCTCTGTCTCTGTCTCTGTCTCCTGTCTCTGTCCTCCTGTCTCTGTCTCTGTCTCTTATCTGTCTCTGTATTGTTTCTGTCCCTTCTGGTCTGGTCTCTGTCTCTGTCCTCTGTCTCTGTATCTGTTTCTGTTTCTGTTCCCTGTCTGTCTGCCTGTTCTGTCTCTGTCTCTGTCCACTGTCTCTGTCTGTGTCTCTGTTGTCCTGTCCTCTGTGTCTTCCTCTCTGTTCTGTCTTTGGTCTCCTGTCTTCTGTCTATCATCCTCTGTCTCTGTCTCTGTCTCTGTCCTGTCTCTGTCTCTGTCTCGTCCCTGTCCTGTCTTGTCTCTGTCTCTGGCTCTGTCCCTCTGTCTCTTTCTCCTGTCCTCCTGTCCCTCCTTGGTCTCCTGTCTCTGTCTCTGTCCCTCTGTCTCTGTCCTCTGTCTCTGTCTCTTGTCTCTGTCTGTCTGTCTCTCCCCGCCTCGGCTGTCAGACGCACTGCACTGCACGGCACCGATCAGCCGAGGGGACAGGGAAGGCCTGACAACTGCAGCTCTCAGCCACCGCAGAAGGGTTATACCGCAGGGTCAACGGCCCAGTATAGAGAGCACATAGGAGCGGGTTGACTAGCTGCTTTGAAGGCAGCCCCACACGACGCAGACGAAATACAGACAGGGAAGTGTAGGACATGAAGACAATGATGATGTTCAAGTTGCACGTGAGATAACTCGAGACTTTGGAAAGAATTAGAGGGAAAGGACGCGAACATTGAAAAGGAGAAGTTCACAGCAAGAAAGGTGAGTAGATCAACTAGAGGGGGCATCATCAAGAAGACACAAACCTCAAGAGATCAAACGCATGAAGAGCACAACAATCACTACCATGACATCCAAATGTAAAACCTAACTGATCATGCTTGCCGTTACCACACTAGACATTTCCGCAGAAATGGTGGACAATGCCAAACATTCTTTCATCAAGCGACAAGATTCAGGACGATGCAGCGCGAAACACACAGACAGACCACTTAAGAAGAGAAGCAAACTGAAACGAACCAGCGCACGCAGCGCAACAACGCAGCCAGAGAGAGCCATCTAGACCAGACTATCTACAACAGAAACGAGACCGGCAACACCGAGAGCGGGGCAGCCTGTGGTCTGTACGGACAGGGGAAGCGTCCTGCCAGCGACGACCCTGCGCCGGCGAGGTACCAGCACGAGGACGTGATCTGGCCCGACCGCGACCGGGAAGCGCACAGAGCACGGAGGGAGAGAGAGAGAGCGAGTGACCAGTGAAGTGTGTGCGGTGCAGTGCGTCGCGGACAGCAGACGGACAGACAGACAGACGGGTGGACGGACCGACAGAGCGGGGCGGTGCAGGGCGGCGGCCGGCGGGGCGGCGTGCGGTGGGACCACCAGAGTCGGGCGTTAGAGCAGAGAGCAGCGGCGGCGGCGGCGGCGGCGGGGGGACAGCTAGCTAGCTGAACGGCGCGGTGTGGCAGCGTCCTGCAGTCATCATACACCATGCAGCACTCAACACACGGCCCTCCACCACAGACCATCGCGTGCACGTGCAAAGCCGTGCAACTATCTTACAGTGCAGCAGCAGCAGTCATTATCATATACACAGTGCACGTTACTCGGCGCCATCCCAACCCACCACCTGCCCATTAACACCCCTACCCATCACCTCCTAAGCACCCCATCGCCCCGGCTGAGGCTCCGCCCCCCCCCCCCTCTTCTGGATCTTATAAGCCCCGAGCCTAGCCGGCGTCTGTGGTGGTCGGCATCACTCCATAGTCCCCTATCGGCGGTGGCGGCGCGCGTCATGACATGCAGCACGCCGTCTCCCCCCCCATTGAACCCCTCACCACACTTACATCCTCCACGCCGATCCGCCGGCACGCCTCAAGGAAGTTCTGAAGGTTCCGCCGACACTTGGCCTCGTTCAGCTTGGGCTGTAACATCGGCAGCGGTCAGCAGACAGGTGACCACACGGAGCAGCCAGGAACAGCGATCAGAACAGCAGGCTTCATTCAGTCAGACAGTGTCTCAGCCAGACCAGTGTCTCAGCCAGGCAGTGTCTCAGCCAGACCAGTGTCTCAGCCAGACCAGTGTCTCAGCCAGACCAGTGTCCTAGCCAGAAGTGTCCTCAAGCCAGACCAGTGGTTCAGCTCAGTACAGTGTTCTGAGCCAGACCATTCTCAGCCAGACACGTTGTCTCAGTTCCAGACCAAGTGCTCAGCCAGAGCAGTTGTATCAGCCAGACAGTGTCTAGCCGAACAGTGTCTCAGCCAGACCAGTGTAGCAGCCAAGACTAGTGTCTCAGCCAGACCAGTGTTCTTAGGCAGACCAGTGTCTCGCCAGATGCAAGTGTCTCAAGCCGAGCACCTAGTGGGTTCGTCAGTCTCAGACCAGGTGTCCACGCAGAGCACCAGTGTCTTTCGAGCAGTACATGTTGTCAGCAGACAGTGGTCCAGCCAGTACAGTGTCTCAGCGCACGCTCATGTCTCAAGATCCAAGAACCAGGTCTCAGCCACGACCAGTGTCTCAGCGACCAGTGTCTCAGCGCAAGACCAGTGTCTCAGCCGAGACGTGTCTCAGCCAGACCAGTGTCTCAGTCAGACAGGAGTCTCAGCCAGAACCAGTGTCTCAGCCAGACAGTGTCTCAGCAGAAAGCTGCTCAATCACCGTCCCCCAGCAGTGTCCTCCAGACCAGTGTTCAGCAGACCAGTGTTCAGCCAGACCAGATGGTCTCAGCCAGACTAGCTGTCTTCAGCCAGCGGTATCAGCAGAGACAGTGTCTCAGCAGAAAGTGTCTCAGCAGACAGTCTGCAGAAGGACAGTGGTCCCAAGCCAGACTCTGTTGTTTCAGCCAGACCAGTGTCTTCAGCCAGACATGATCTCAGCCAGAACCAGTGTCTCAGCCAGACCAGTGTCTCAGCCAGACAGTGGTCTCAGCCGACCTAGTGTCTCAGCCAGACAGTGTCTCAGCCAGACCAGTGGTCTCAGCCTAGACAGTGTCTCCAGCCAGACCGACGAGTTCAGCCAGACCCAGGTCTAGCCAGACCAGTGTCTCAGGCCAGACCAGTGTCTTCAGCAAGACCAGTGTCTCAGCCAGACAGTGTCCAGCCATGACCAGTGTCTCAGCCAGAACCAGTGTTCAGCCAGACCAGTGTCCTCAGCCAGCCAGTGTCCTTCAGCCGAGACCAGTGTCTCAGCCAGACGTGTCTCAGCAGACAGTGTCTCAGCCAGACCAGTGTCTCAGCCAGACAGTGTCTCAGCAGACAGAGAGCAGACCAGTGCTAGCCAGACTAGTGTCTCGCCAAACCAGTGTCTCAGCCAGCCAGTGTCTCAGCCGACCAGTGGTCCTCAGCCAGACCACGTAGTCACTCAGCCAGACCCGTGTTCAGCCAGACAGTGTCTCAGCCCGCACAGTGTCTCAGCAGACCAGTGTCAGCCAGACAGTGTCTCAGAGACAGAACCAGTGTCTCAGCCAGACCAGTGTCCTCAGCCAGAATCCGATGTCTCGCCTCGGCTACAGTGGTGCTCAGACAGACAGTTGTTCTCAGACCAAGACTGGTGTATTCTATCCGACAAGTGTCTTAGCCAGAAGTGTCTCAGCCACAGCCAGTGTCTCATCCAGTACCAGTCTCTCAGCTTAGAGCAGTGTCTAGCCAGGACAGGTGTGCTCAGCCAGATCCAGTTGTCTCAGCCAGACCGTGATTCCGCCGACAGTTGTCTAGTCCTCAGACAAGTGTCTCAGCAGACACTAGTGTACTCGCCGACAGTGGCTCCCAGACCAGTGTCTCAGCCAGACCAGTGTCTCAGCCAGACAGTGTCTCAGCCAGACCAGTGTCAGACAGCAAAGGCAGGTTGCTGTTAGTGGTTGCCTCAGTACAACCAAAGTCTCAATATTTTTACATATGAACTTAGCTTAGAACTGACGATGGGAAGGTGCAGGCACCATGCACTGGTACAGAGTAGAGTACAGACCCAAGTGTTATCAGATATTACAGAGCCACTTATGCACCAAAATGCAGGAAATTGTACAATTGCATGGTTATAAAGTATAAACGTTACCAGCATGGAGTTACAGGCTCAGCTGACTTGTGTTCTATTCCAGTGGAATCGAATCCAATTCAGGAATCGATCCCGTTTGTACTGGAATCGGAATCGGTTTCGATTCCATTGGCAGCTGGGCGGAATCGGAATCAGGTGGAGGCAATCATTTTGTAATGTTGGAATTGGAGCCAATGACTACTTCAAGTGATTCCGTGTTATTTTCGTTAAAAAAAATACGCTGATCATGAATTTAAGCTTCGCTGAAGGATTTTTTGTTCTATGCATTTATTCCAAATGTTTTGAATGGATGGATTCCCGTGGTCAGGACCCGCGCTAAGCATAACTTGTAGCGCAGGTCCTGACCTAACCACCCCATCACGTAACTCTTGGTGTCCGGCAGAATTTAGAAACGAAAGTTCATGTGCCCGACATACCTGGATACGGTCCGCCCCGCCATCTGACGTCACCTGACCTTGAGTGTGACCGCTGCCACCGGCCGCAGGCCATCCCAGTCAGGGAAAAATAGCGAGCGCCGAAGCGACTCGAGCCCGGGCTGCCACTAACGGTTGAGGTTTATGGTGCCCAGCGCTCTCCCGACTAAGCTACATGGGCGGAAAATTTGCTTGTTTTAGCATTCTTAAGCAAAGCTAGGCGATTATTTGTTGCCTAATGAATGTCAATAAACATGCTCAGTAACTTTACTAATTTACGTGTAGACATACAACGATCTTCGCTTATGGCAATACTATGTTGCTGTTTTGTATCAAACATTCAAGCTTTCAATTCATCAAGCTTTCAAGACATTAATTTCCCTGTGTACTCAGTAAACATGCCGACGTCAGGCCAATGTCGGCCCAACGTCAGGCTGACGTCGCTCCAACGTCGGCTGGACGTCGGCCCGATGTCGGCTACACATCGTTTATGTCCGCCTATGCCGACATCGAGCCGACATCGAGCCGACGTCGGCATGCCGGCTGCCGAGATGCCGACGTCTGCCGACGTCGATATGTTTACTGGGTACCTACCGTATTGCAAAATAGCATCTCGCAATGCATGATGATTACAGATACGTTTAGATATCATACTGTTTTAACTTTTCATTAGGGTTTGACGTTTTTTAACTGCAATGATTGTGCAACACAGGCCAGTTTTTCAACAAAATGCATGAAATTATTTGAAGTTGTATATCAAAATAGCCATATTAAATATACCCGTGTAATATATTAAATATTGCTATTCGCGTCATTGGTGTAATTTACACAAAATATAGACATGATCAGACATTTGAACGCGGAGTGGAATCAATGGAATCGGATTATGAATTAAGCTTTATAGGTGTCCTGGAATCGGATTCGGAATCGATTCCCCTAGTTAAATATGCACATGAATCGGAATCGGAATCAGACCCATCTGACTTGGCATGGAAGCGGAATCGAGCTTAAGTATGCTTCAGAGAGAGAGAGAGAGAGACAGGAAATGACATCAAAGTGTCTACCTGCAGGTTTGAGTGGTTTCCGGTGTAATCCTGATTTGACAAGTGGCATGAAGAAATCGCTCCCATCAACCCACAGAGTGTGACGTACGTGTGTCCCCTGCATATGACAGATGTCATACGGAGCCCAGCCAAACCCATGTAACATGACCAGTCAGAGTCACAAAAGTGTGACACACGTGTGTCAGACCCGCCACGTGCGCGGCACTCACCACGGCCGGCGAGGGCACGTGTATCGATGAGACTGCCCGCGGCCGCACGTGGTTGGCCAGATGACACAGCACCACACCGTCGCCCAGCGCCGAGCGAAGGTCGTCTGGTAGAGAGACGTGCAGGCGGCCCTCGATGTTCTGCCGGCGCAGCACGGGTGTCAGGGTGTCAGGAGGTATGGGGTGACTCGGGTGGGTGTCAGGCGGTATGGGGGTGGGTGTCAGGCGGTATGGGGGTGACTCGGGGCAGGTGTCCAGGGCGGTATGTGGTGACATCGGGGCGCGGTGTCAGGCGGATGGGGTGACTCTGGTGGGTGTCAGCGGTCTAATATGGGGGTGACTTCGGGATGGGTGTCAGGCGTATGGGGTGACTCGGGCAGGGTTTCTGTCAGGCGTTATGGGAGGTGATCGGCGTTTGTGGAGGCGGGTTATGGGGGGTGACTCGGGGATGGGTGTTCAGGCGGATATGGGGGTGGACTCGGGTGGTGTTCAGGCGATTGGGGGTGGACTCGGGTGGGGTCAGGCGTATGGGGTGACATGGGTGGGTCAGGCGTATGGGGTGAACGGGTGTGGTGCCAGGCGGTATGGGGGTGATCGAGTGGGTGTCAGGCGGTATGGGGTGACTCGGGTTGGTGGCAGGCGGTATGGGGGAGACTCGGGGTGGGGTGGGTGTGTCAGGCGCGGCTGTGGCGGTACAGGGGGTGGGGTGGGTGTGTCAGGCGGCTATGGGTGGACATGGGTGGTTTTCAGGCGGTTATGGGGGTCGACCCCACGGGTGGGGTGCCAGGCGGATATGGGGTGACTGGGTGAGGTTCAGGTGGTATTTGGGGCTGACTCGGTGGGTGTCAGGCGGTATGGGGGTGAACTCGGGTGTATAGTGTCCAGGCGGTATGGGGGTGACTCGGGTTGAGTGGCAGCGTATGGGGTGACTCGCGTGGGTGTCAGGCGGTATGGGGTGACTCGGGTGCGGGGGTGACAGGCGTTATGGGTGACTCGGGTGGATGTCAGCGGTATGGGGGGTAGAACTCGGGTGGTGTCAGCGAATGGGGGTGACTCGGGTGGATGTCCAGGCGGATATTGGGGGTGGACTCGGGTGGGTGATCGGCGGTAAATATGCGGGTGCTCGGTGAGGTGTCAGGCGCGTAATGGGTGACTCGGTGTGGGTGACGGCCGGTTAATGGAGTGACTCGGGTGGGTGACAGCGATATGGGGTGATCGGTTGGGTGTCAGGTAGGTATGGGGTGACCTCGGGTGGGTTGGGGTCAGGGCGAGTATGTGGGACTGGTGGGGATGTCAGGCAGTATGGGGTGACTCGGTGTGGATGGGTGTGTCAGGCGCGGCTGTGGCGGTACAGAGGGCGTGGGTCTGGGTTCAGAGCGCGGCTGTGGCGGTACAGGGGGTGGGGTGGGTTGTGCAGGCGGCGGCGTGGCGGTACAGAGGTGGGTGGTGTGTCAGGCGACGACGTGGCGGTACCAGGGGTGGGGTGGGTTGTGTCAGCGCGGCTGGGCGGTAACAGGGGTGGGTGTGGGATGTGTCAGGCGCGCTGTGGCGGTATGGGGGTGACTCGGGTGGGTGTCAGGCGGTATGGGGGTGACTCGGGGTGGGGTGGGTGTGCCAGGCGCGGCTGTGGCGGTACAGTACAGGACAGACTGGACAGTGGACAGGGCAGGACAGGCGGACAGGAGGGTGGCGGGGCAGGCTGGACAATACATGTCACTGACGGACCGCAAAGAATACGCCGTCAGTTGAACTGAGGCACACTTCCGGTGGGACTAACACGATCTGAGTGAACAAATGTAAACAACAGAACCGGACACGACGGAGAGGACTGACACAGCCTTCAGCAATCAACAAGAACAACAACAAAGTAGATGGGCATCAGATCAGAGACGACAATGTTTGGCCCGATCTATGGCTTATCAGCAACTGGGTGGCATCAACATCACCATCCCACAGTGTTGAAGTATAAGCAAGTGAAAATAAGGTTGAAACCAAGTACCCAGGCGCGGATCAGGGCGCTTGGGCGCCCCTCCCCCTGAGGCCGGGTCTTAAATTATATGGCGCGCCCGGAGGCCGCAACTTTTTGTATTGGCGCTCCCCCCCCCCCCGACCGAAAATCCTGATTCCGCGCCATTGAAGTCGGCCGGCTGCTAATAGCTCAATAATAGGATAACAGTACACCTATGCCTGTATTTAAAAGTCCCAAATTAAGGACCACTACAAGCGTGTCAGCCTCAGGTCAGCAGACAACACCCACCTGCCGCAGTCGATCAATGTTGTCGCGGTCCCTGGCGCTGAGTGGCGTCTGGTGGCCGGGCGGCGAACTGTAACTGCTGGACGCGCCGGCAGGTGGCAGGCCACTGCCGTGGCCGTAGTTTCGGGACGAGGTGGGCGTGTGGTTCAGTCCGGACGCGGAGCGAGCCGGCTCGAACCGACGCATCACCACGTGACTGGTCCGGTCCGGATCGTAACCTGCCGCCACGAGCAGGCACCACGTCCAGATATTACAGAAACGCTACGTCCTGGACCGCCAGGGTTACTTGACAAATGGATACGGCTCAGACATGTCGAGCGGTGTATGAACATCTTAACCGAGATAGATAGCACGTCCAATGCCAATAAAACAGCACATACATATAGTCCATTAGCATCAAGAATGTCGATTGAAGTTCACCGGCGATAACTGCGAGTGCAGTGAAGTTCATGAAGAGTGTGAGTTGAAGCAGATAACTGGCACCACTGACCAGCTTTGCCCTAGCGCCCTCACCCTACCACCAACATGACTACAATACCAGCCCACGTTTCCCTCCTCCCACGCTTCCATCCCACCCACCTGAGTATGGTGTCGCCTCATGAGGGGGCGTCGCGTGCGAGCCTCGCTGGCTGGCCACGGACGCCCGGCTCTCCGTACCACCACCACCAGCAGCGGAGGCGGCGGAGGAGGAGACGGAGGAGGCGGAGGTGGCGGCCGGTGGTGGCGGGGCGGCGGCGCGCGGCTGAGGCGCCAGCACGTCGTTACCTCCGACGGGCGGCGGCCGGGCCGAGCGGAGTTCCAGCTCGTCCGAGGCGCCTCTCCTCAGCCGCTCCTCCTGTTCACCGCGCACCGCCTTCATCTCCAGGAACTTGTAGATGTGCTGCCGGCCACGGGCGCACACCTGCGGACAGCGGGGCCGAGGGAAGGCAGAGCTGTTACAACAGTCAGGTACAAAAATGACTATTTTGGGGTGGAGAGCAACACTCAATTCAGAAGAGAAAAAATAAAACACTTCCTTTCCTGTTAAGGTGAGAATTTTCCAGTTCTTAGTAAAAGCTCAACTATGTTAAGCGAACTATAAATGTTTGCTTATATCTCCGTCACTCTTATCAGCCATTGGGTTGAATAAATCTTGCTCAGTTACAGATCTGATGTTTTTCAGCTCGAAATGATACGGAATGCTTCATGCCAACTTTCCCACTCTATCGTCTTTCTGAAGTGGAGCTTCCCACATCACATCCTAGCTCAAAACCAGTTCTGACTCCTTAGGTAACCATGTCCAGTCACTCACGTATGCCGGGGGGAAGTCCAGCGGGTTGCAGGTGACGTCCAGCCGCTCCAGGGAGGACATGAGCCGCATCTGAAGCGGTAACGTTTTGATGTGGTTCTCTGCCACGTCCAGTACCCTCAGCGACAGAAGACAGTGGATATCTGGCGGAAATGCAGGACAATCAGTACAAAATACTCGGGAGTTCGTGGCATAAATAAACGCTCAGCTCAGGACATAAATGTGAGCCGTAAGGTTGAATATATCACTAACTGAGACCACTGAAGCAAATGTGAGTACAACATCTAAAATCGTGAGCAAATGTGAGCAGACACTTCGCTTGTCTTAGTCGGGAGTGCTGATTATTGTCCATACTAACAAGTCTCAGCAAATAACCATTTTGATCCAATAGCACATTCCAAAAGGTTTATTTCACAGTGCAGTGTGGGAAGTAAGTATGACCATCCAGGCAGCCGCTGGAGGGAGTTACGCCACAGAGAGTAAGTACTGACCATCAGGCAGCCGCTGGAGGGAGTTACGCCTCAGAGAGTAAGTATTGACCATCAGGCAGCCGCTGGAGAGTTACGTCTCAGAGAATAAGTACTGACCATCAGGCAGCCGCTGGAGGGAGTTACGCCTCAGAGAGTAAGTAAGTACTGACCATCAGGCAGCCGCTGGAGGGAGTTACGCCTCAGAGAGTAAGAAGTACTGACCATCAGGCAGCCGCTGCAGGGAGTTACGCCTCAGAGAGTAAGTAAGTACTGACCATCAGGCAGCCGCTGCAGGGAGTTACGCCTCAGAGAGTAAGTAAGTACTGACCATCAGGCAGCCGCTGGAGGGAGTTACACCTCAGAGAGTAAGTACTGACCATCTGGCAGCCGCTGGAGGGAGTTACGCCGCAGAGAGTAAGTACTGACGCATCTGGCAAGCGCTGCGAGGGAGTTTACGCACACAATAGAGTAAGTACTGACGCATCTGGCAGCCGCTGGAGGGAGTTAAACGCTCTCAGAGAGTAAAAGTAAACTGACCATCTGCAAGCCGCTGGAGGAGTTACGCCGCAGAGTGAAGTACTGACCATCCTGGCAGCTCGTCTGTGAGGGAGTTACAGCCAAGAGAGTTATAGTACCACTGACCCATCTGGCAGCGCGCTGAGAGGGAGTTTACAAGCCCACAGAGACGTAAGAACTGACCATCGTGGAGCAGCTGGAGGAGTTACGGGCCGCAGAGAGTAAGTACTGAGCCATACGAGGCAGCTTCGCGGAGCAGAGTTACTCGCCCGCATAGGTAATACTGACCATCGCTCGGCAGCCGCTGGGGGAGTTACGACCGCAGAGAGTAATACTGACCATCAGGTGCAGCGCGGAGGGAGTTACGCCACAGAGAGTTAATGGACCTGAACCATCTGGAGATGCCGGCTGGATGGAGTACGCCACAGAGAGTAAGTACTGACCATCTGGCAGCCGCTGGAGGGAGTTACGCCGTAGACTGAGTGACACGAGAGACTCCAGTCTCTTCAGCGTCACCGGCAGCTGACTGATCTCGTTACAGCGCGCATCCAGCTCTGTCAGACACTTCAGCTGACCTGCCGGGTCAGCCGTCAGCTGTCAGACACTTCCACGGTGGGGCAGGGCAGGACGGGATAGAGCGGGCAGGTCAGGTCGGGGCAAATCAGTTCGGGTCAGGACAGATCAGATCGGGTCAGGGCAGGGCAGGTCGGGTCAGGGCGGGTCAGGGCAGATCAGGTTGGGTCAGGGCAGGGCAGGTCGGGTCAGGGCAGATCAGGTCAGGTCAGGGCAGATCAGGTCGAGTCAGGGCAGATCAGGTCGAGTCAGGGCAGATCAGGTCGGGGCAGGGCAGATCAGGTCGGGGCAGGGCAGGGCAGATCAGGGCAGGGCAGGGCAGGGTGGAGTAGGTCAGGTCAGATCACTACAGTGGGCATCCAGTTGCGTTAGTTAGTTGAGCTGACCTGCTGACCTGCTGAGGTCAGGTCGTGACCTGCTGAGGTCATTATCATTTTGAAATATATCAGTTCACCCGTCCACAAAGGATTATAACACCGGAAAGTATCCATATGATATAACCCAAGGCGGCTTTCAAAATGTCCACCAAGCTCAGTGAGCTGATGGCGTCCGATTTGAGGAGACAGCCGCGTGACGCCGCTGTTACGTACCGATCTCCTCCGGCAGCGAAACGAGCTTGTTGTAAGCGACAATGAGCACCTCCAGCAGAGGCAGGGCGCACAGAGCCGGCGGCAGAAACGTCAGCTGGTTACGGCTGCCGGTGGAGAGCGAGGGCAATGTTGAATGTCACCACTAGAGATGCAAATTCAGGACCACGGAGCCGGCGCCGGGTCCAAATTCAGACCCGGCTGGCCTGAAGCTGTGTCTGAACTCAGGCTTGTCGGTCTCATGCCGGGCTCAGCACAAGTTCGGGGATTAAAATAGTGTGTAATGTATAATTAAGTAGACATGCAGATTGCTGACTGCCGGGTCTGGCGGGTGCTGCCACATGTGGCCGGGCTTGATGTCGGTGCCAACACCTTTATGAGCGGTGGCGGTGCCGGTTCCTGTTTTGGGATATGTTTTGCATCTCTAGTCACCACTCGCTGGAAACATTAACGAAACACACAATAATCGAACACACACGATGAAATGGTAAATTGTCGTTATGTGGGACTAGCTACTGAGTCGTAATTATTTTCTCCGGTTTTGAAACACTTCAGAAGTTCACATTCAGACAAATTGAAATGGTGAAATTCGAGCCCAACAACTGAGCGTCAACCCGTAACGATAGTGTCGCAGGGATCGGCTGACCTGGGGTTGAGGTGGTAAGTTACTGGAGGCTCACCTGAGGTTGAGGAAGGTGAGCCTGGCTAACCTTTTTTATAAATTTAGTCCGAATGCTTTCCGAGGTCAGGACCAGCGCTAAGCAGAGCTTGTTGTGCTGGTCCTGACCTCACCACCCGATCGCGCAATTCCTGGTGGCCGACAGAATTTAGAGACGAAAGTTGTACGTGCCCGACATACCTGGACACGGTCCGCCCCGCTCGCTGACGTCACCTGGCCTTGAGTGCGACCGACCTTTCTTTCTTATCTTTATCTTTATCAACCTGAGGTTGAGAAAGATAGATCTGACTGACCTGAGGTTGAGGAAGGTGTGGCTGGCTAACCTGACGTTGAGAAAGATAAGGCTGACTGACCTGAGGTTGAGGAAGGTGAGGTTCCGCATCTGGTGAATGCTGTCGGGGATGTTCCTGATGGAGTTGTGGTACACGTCGAGTTCCTCCAGGCTCTGGCCATGCTCGACAAGCTCAGGTGGGATCTCCAGCAGACGGTTCTTGGAGATGTCTGTCAATAGATGCCGAAAAACGATAGTCACCGCTACTGGCCAATGCAGCTCGAGCTTGTCATGTGTTGTGGCGACTGGCGAATATGAAGTCAATAATCATGAGCTAAATGATAATATAGCATGCAGCTGAAATTCCTTTAATTGAATCAAATTCAATTAAATTTAACACCTTTAATACAACATTTAAAACCCAATAAAGTACACCCTAAATATATATTTGATGATCCTTCTAGCAGAAATGGTCCAACTTGCATGTAGCATTCCAAATCAGTTCCAATAACACACAATCTCCTCGACACAGCTACCAGCTCTCTGTTTAACCACCACACTGACTGAGTGACTGACCATCATTATTTCCTCTCTGACCCGACCAGACATCACTCGACCTGTCATCACCCGACCCGACCCGACCAGACCAGACCAGACCAGACCAGACCAGACCAGACCAGACCAGACCAGACACAGATCCAGACCAGAACCAAGACCTGACCTGACCTGATCCTTAGGAACCTGCACCTGACCTGACCTGACTGACCCTGACCTGACCTGACCTGACCTGAACCCATGACCTTGAACTGACCCTGACCCTGCACCTGACCTGACCCTGTACCTGAACCTGACCTGACACTTTGACCGCACCTGACCTGTACCTGACCTGACCTGGTGACCTCGAGAAACCTGACCCTGACAACTGACGCTGGAACACCTTGAAAGCCTGACACTGAGGCCTGACCTGACTGACCCTGACCTGACCTGTGACACTGACCTGACAACTGACCTGACACCAGACGCAGACCAGAACCAGACCTGACCACCGTTGCACCCTCGCGGGTAGCCTGAACCAATCCCTCCTACTAGCCGCACCCAACGCCACTTCAGACCGTACCAAGACATGAAATTCTGGCGTCACCCCCCCCCCCTCCTGGACCACAGACCGTCACTGACCAGCCACCAGGATGTCCCTGACGTCCCCCCTCCTGGACCCCAGAGCGTCACTGACCGGCCACCAGGATGTCCCTGACGCTGTACCGCGTGGAGATGCTGGGCAGCTCCTTGAGAGCTCGGCCGCCGAGGCGCAGCTCGCCGGTCAGCTGGCTCTCCTCCAGCACCTTGTCGAAGCTGCGGATCGACTGGCCTAGGGCCATGGTCGGCATCAGGCCGCCGGACCTGCTGACAGATGGAGGGGGAGGTCAGGGGGTGACCAAGGACAGTTGAGGAGTGGAGGAGTGGGTCCAGAGAGGGGTGGAGTCTGATACAATGGAGGGGTGAAGTCAGAACAACTGGGGGTCGAGTCCAGAGGCACCTGGGAAGGGGTTTGGAGTCCAGATACAGGTGTAGGCCAGTGGGTGATATCGAGGACACGTGGGGGGCGGTGGAAGTCAGGGGGAAGGGAATGTCAGGACTGGAGAAGGGTGGATCAGGGACTGGAGAGAGTACAGTCAGACTGGAAAGGAGGACCAGAGGTAGACAGGACTGGAGAGGGGGAGTCAGGGAGGACTGGATGAGAGGTAGAGTCAGGACTGATAGTGTGAGTCAGGGATGGGGAGGGATGGAGCGAGGATGGGAGAGGCATGGAGAAGCAGGAGCTGGGAGGATGGACGGACGGGATGGGAGGGATGGAGGCAGGGATGGAGGCAGGGATGGAGGCAGGGATGGGAGGGATGGAGGCAGGGATGGGGAGGGATGGAGTCATTAATTAATGATAAGTCAGTGATGATAAGGGAGGAGGGCTGGATCAGAGACCAATGCTGGGGAGATCAGACAGGTGATACTGGGTGAGACATTGTAGCCTCATTTAGAGAGATACTTGCTGTGTTGGATGTTAGTTTACAACATCACAAAGGCTGTAATAGTTTCAAACCATTTAGTACTGAATCAAGTTAATGACATTAATTGTATGAGTCTTCTGTAGATCTGATAATTCAGACTACATGCAGCTTTTAAGTTTTAACTTCCCGACCTCACCTTCAACATTATATTCTGCAATCAAGGAAACCACGTTTGACACACTGATCTATTCTTTCTGCATGCATAAGAAGCACCTGGCCTCACCTTAAGGAAGCAAGGAACAAATAACAAATGCTAAAACCTTTTAATTATAAATATGAGTAGGGTAAAAGTCAGATCTTTGGACACAACTGAACCTAAACTTTTCATGCCATCAGAATGCAGATGTTACTGATGCATTGTTTACATTCTGATAGCATGCAAAGTATGAGGAAAGGATGTGTCTGCAGGGGCGGTGCCACGAATCAAGAGTTGGGAGACGTACCTAGGCATTCTGAAGTAAATTATTAGCATGCAAAGCCCATAGGCGTAATGTTAAAATCATGAAATTTTAGGGGGATGCGGCCCAGTTTTTACAGTAGTTTGGGGACATATCCCCAGTATTCCCGCTTTCCATGCCAATGTGTGTCCAGGGTTACAGAAGTTGACCCTAAAATAGCATCCATAAGTATGAGCTTTCTAAGAAAAAAATAACTGATCTTACATTGAATACTTCAGATTTGGAAAATGGGATTTACATTACAGACAACCCTGAATTATTTATAATATGAAGAATACAAATAACAGCTTAAGAATTATCGGTTTTTGCTATCAGAGCCAGACACAGGGAGACAGTGCAGCGAGTTTGACCACAAAAATACACAGACTGGCTAGCAGCAAATTGAGATTAATCATAACACAAAAATTATTCAGTCACTTGGCGTCAAATAAGTGATTTGATTTAAAGGAAATAGTTCACCTTCAACATGGGTTTTGTACTGAGATAGCAGTTTTGAAGCCCGTGTTAAAAAACCCTAACTACAAGTTTTCTGGGCTGACAAGTTTTCTGCGGATCAAAAAGCAGTAGAAAGGGTACAGAGAAGCGACCACCCGACCCTGGTTGTGACCAGGTACCATCCGTCACCATGAGTATCAGAATGAGGGACTCCGCCTACTTCAACTGCCATCACTCTTTTATACTAATCGGGCGAAGGCGCTGACATGATCCCATGTGACAATGATGCACCTGGGTGGACGTAATCGCTACAGAGATGTTCACCTTACCACACTGGTTGGACCTACAAGAGGTCATTTGCTGAAACTCTGCAAGCCCCAGCATCCTGTTGAGCCAGACAGAAGCTCTTTCGCCATGTCTGCCATCAGTCAATGACTGGGAATTGGGCTCCCAGCTGCTGTTGTGTACTTCGTTCCGTCTCAATCACAAAAAGAGGCAGGCTAGATTCCACTGGGACAGGCAACAAACATTCCTTGGATACCGACTGAATAGGACAAACACAGCAGCTCGCATCGGAGAAACGGTGTCCTACAGGCCTGTTAGCCTTTAATCCTGATGCACCATAACGTAAGGTAACGTAAAGGAAGAGTAAGGGTTCCCTAAGGTAAAGGCTCAATCCAGCAAATATATTTGACTTTTTGTTGAAGGAATGTCAAGAATGTGGGCCCTACGCACCTGGGCAGAGGTTATGCAGTAAACTTATGTGACTACTTCCGTACATCTGATTGGCTGAGCCACGTTTGACGTTGCAGAAAGTATGCATATAGTTTTGATAACATTAATAATGTATGTCCTTCTGTCCTGAATCAGCGCGATGTATGGCTATTTTTGACATTATGAAAAGAAGTTGTATTTCAAAATATAGTCAAATCGTGTTTGAAAAAGAACGATCCAAGGTGAACTGTTTCCTTTAACCATCAAGCATAAATTAATGTTAACAACAGCACAGGAAAATGTGGAACCGAAGCGCGAATCGGGGCAAGGATTGTGATTATTTCATGCGTTGGATGTGTCAGTGTGAAGAATATTCGAAACACTTACTGGTTGCAATATATGCGGAGGTAAAGCTGCTATCTGAATGCCTTTTATGATCGGCTTATAATTCCCAATCCCGTTTCATCGAAAAATCTTACGATCGGCAACCACACCCAAGTTCACGGGGAAAACAAACACAAACAAAAAATGCCGAAGCGGGCTTGGCCGCAAACTGCGTCGCGCAGCACAGCTGCGCAGGAATCGGTGACCTTTTGGATTTTGGAGTGCAGCTACTAATTGATGAAAAGTGACACCAACAGAAGGGATTTCATAAATCACCCTCCAGCGCATTTCTAGCTGGACTTGCGATCACCATTTACCGGTGTCGATTTGCATACTTTTGGGGGTGGCCGCCCCAATGATTTCAAATTTTTTACATTAGGCCTATGGCGTTGCATGGTCAGAATGAAATTATAATCTATTAAGTTAGCATTGGGGACCCAATCATTTTCAAAAAGTGACGCCCCTGCTTGCGAACATATTCATAACCAGGCACTTGAAGCCAGGATTTTTATCGGTGGGGAGGCACGTCATCTAGATAAAATCAAATTTCGCTCCCCCAGCCAAATGTTGTTGACCTGGGCCCCGGGGGAGGGGGTCGTCAGCAGAATCTCATTTTATCTAGTGCAAATTTGATTTGCTTATAAGCCTTATATAAGGCCATAGGTCTACCTATGCTTATAAGGCCATAGGTCCCTTATAATATAAGGGACCTATGGCCCCCGAGAACTAATCACGGACAAGGGCGTATTTATGGGGAAAACTACGCCATCACCCCCTCCCCCTAAGCGCCCTCGTGCACCGAAGCATAGGCGTAGGAGCCGGGGGGCAGCTGCCCCCCCCCCCCCTCCAACATTTTCGGATTTTAACATTACGCCTATGGACGTTGCATGGAAAGAATCGACTTCAAAATGCCTTTTGCTCCCCCCCCCCAACTTCAAATTAGTTCCTACGCCACTGCACCGAAGGCACCATCATGCACCGAAGGCGCCATTCAGTTCATGAAATGCGCCTCACATTCAGTGCACTGAATGTAATGCGCACTCCGGTCTCCGATACACATCTGAAGGCGCCTCCCACATACCTCCGAAAGGCGCCCAACGATACGATACACCTCCGATATCCTACATAGCCCAAAAGCACCCTCAATTACATATCTCCGAGGCACGAGGGCGCCTTCCCTAGCCTCGGAGATGCCTTCATAAATACCTTCAAGGGCGTCCCTCGCTGAATGTGAGGTTGGGAGCGTCTCTTAGCTCATAGAGGGCGTCTATGGAGCTATTTGCGAGGGCATCCTCGGCGATACATCGGAGGACGCAGACTCCTTCAGAGGTATGTGGCCCACAAAGGAACCCGGAGGGCGTCTTTGAAGGCTCATTCAGAAGTTTATTGGAGTGCACCTTCAGTGTATCGAAGGCGCCCTTGAAGGTATATAATTATATATATATATATATATATATACAGGGGCGTATCCAAGGGAGGATCCTAGG
>VOPJ01001792.1:0-16892 GCA_014673585.1 Semibalanus balanoides | reverse complement strand
TTTTATCCAGACATTATGATGACGATGGTTAAATTGTAAGTTTTGGTCCCTAGAATTATTAAAAACTGAATATTTATGGGAAAACCAAATATGAACGACAATTTAACCAAATGACAAAACAATATCTTTGTTTTTGACTGACTTATGGCTACATGAATGTGAATAAGTCATTACGTCATCTTTTGAGTTCATTCTTTGTGATCAAATAGAGACAAATACATGCCACCTTTGTGTTTTTGAGACAAAATTGGTCTAGAAACATGCATTTGTTATTAAGATCAATCAAGTTCAAAATTTGACCTTATGTGACATGAATTTTATTTAAGTGCCATAACATGGGGTCAGGTGGTTAAAAATGACCACTATATCCGAAATAAACGTGTAAAATAACCCATAAAACATGTGTCGCATGATTCGTATAACTCTTCCCAATAGTGACCTGTTAAGACCTGACGTTGACCTTGACCTTTGCTTACATTTCACTTTCGCTTATATTAAATATGTATTATACCATTGAGAAGCGATTTTCGTGCGATAACAGTCATAATATAAGGTTTTAAATTGAAAGTATGGTCCATAACTCAAGTATTTCAATTTTGGCCTTTGGACCTGACCGTGATCCTGACATTTGACCTTTTTTGCGACCATTCCAGTGTTCCATGAGATGCGTCTCATTGAGAGCTTTTTATTGCCGACTTGCACGTCTTGCTGTGGTTATTGGCTCGGAAGATAACAGGGAGGACATAATATAACCCCCCAGCCCTCCCAGCGCTTGACGCGAAAATATTTTACTAAAACAGCCATAGCGTCGGTTTGCGCACTGTCTCCCAGCTAATGTTTTCACAGGACGTATGCGAGGAACACCTTTACCGCGTACTTATGCCATTCTTTCGGCTTAGTGGGGGCTGGGTTGTGCAAATTTGATATGTAAAATAAGCTATCATATGTTTGCATGTAAATAATGTACCAAAATATGTTTACATAAAGCTAAATAGCATGTCTAAAAACACTAGCTACCATGTTTTCCGGTTGCAGACAGACGAAGTACATCCCAATGAGTGTTCATACATACATGCATTACGGGATTTGTATTACAACAATTAGTAGACGTCATTTCAAATCATACGTATATTTGTGCTGCGCCGGCGTCATGAGGCTGCATACAGAGCACCTCGACTTTCAGCATTTGTACAGCAACTATGACGTAAGAAATATAACTCTACCAAGTGTTTTGCAATGCTCCAAGTATTTCTCTTTCATAAAAGAATAGGTATAAGTTGTTTCCATAACAGTCAACTTTGAGGTTTTGGCCAGTTCCTTGAATGCCTGAACTGCATCAGTGTGCATTGCCTTCCTATTAGGCTCTCGAATATCCACCATGATATCAGCTCTGGTCCTTTTGCACGTCAGATACTATTTGTCTATAGGTAAGCGGAATTGTGTACAATCTGTTCGAAATATGAAGTCTAAAAATGTCTATATTTCGGCCAGAGTCACCTCTAAACGCAGCTTGACCGAGTGCCTGACTTGCAGACCGGGGTGGGATAGTTGACCGTCCCAGATCTAAAGCGTTATTACACTCATTCTGCAGCCCCTAAGTCGCTGTGGCGCAAAGAGCCTGATATGTTAGCTGGGTTGTTTTGCAAATAACAAAACAATGTACATGACCACCAAAGCCGCCAGGACAGTCGGCCTCGCACTCACCGTTGTCGAACTGCGCGTGGCCAACGGACATCACACTCAACAGCCGCCGTCCCAATCCCATCATTGTATAACGTCCCCTCACCTGCCGGTAAAGGATTCATAACGATAGCTTCATCTATTCCCAAATCTACCCGGAAGCATTTCGCAGGCACTTCTCCATTGTACCATAATGCACAGTAATCTGTGTCCCCCCATGCCGTTGTCACCACGGCGTGTCCTGCCGTGCCGTGCGGGTGGCGCTCCATTCTGCTGTGATTAGCGCACGTGCGGCGCGGTGTGACGTGGTCTGCGGTGTCTGAACGCCGAGCTGTCGACGCCGCTCGTGTCTTCACGTCACCAGGGCGTGGTCCGCACCCCACCGCGCCCCACTGCGTCCCACCACCAGGTCCCCGCCGTCCCGCCACAGAGGCTTAATTAGACTAATGGTGCGGCGTGAAATGTCGGTCCGAGGCTGGCCGAAATAGAGGGCCGGCCGGTACCTGGCGCAACGTCCGCAAGACCGTTGGGGAGCTGTCCACACACTGACTGACACTGGGTGTACAGAGGGACTGTCGACCGCTGACGGTACACTGGGTGACAGAGGATCTGTCTCACCTTCTAGATCGGACACTGGTGACAGAGGACTGTCCATCATCTACCGGACGGAACACTGGGTGACAGGAGGACTGTCCACACGCTGACGGACACTGGGTGGACAATGAGGCTGTCCAACACTTGACGGACATGGTGAACAGAGGGACTGTTTCCATCCACTGACGGAACACTGGTGACGAGTGCACTGTCTCACCACTGACGGACATGGGTGACAAGACTGTCCACCCACTGACGGACACTGGGTGGTCAGAGAGACATGTCCACCACTTGACGGAACACTTGGATGACAGAGGATTATCACCCGCTGAGACACTGGGTGACACATGGACTGTGCCCACCGCTGACGGACACTGGGTGACCGAGGAACTGTCCACCGCTGTACGGACACTGGGTGACAGAGGACTGTCCACCACTGACGGACAACTGGGTGACGGAGGACTGTCCATCCGCTGACGGACACTGGATGACAGAGGACTGTCCACACAGGACTGTCCACCACTGACGAACGCACCTGTTTGTAGGTATCCCGACAATTTACAGCAGCCATTCATAATTCATCTCAGCCCCATTTCCTCTGTTTTACGCTACGTTTTTTTCTGATTATGCTGGTCCGCAACAGTCAGATTTCTATTATTTCACCGAACACAAAACCAATCAATTTGTCGGTGACAGAATTTCCCCCTCTTCCTTTTCCCCCAAGAGATATTGTTTAATAAAGGGAAATACAATGGTACTGACATCTGGTATTCAGGCGCGGATCCAGGATTTCGGTTATGGGGGAGGGCGGGGCGCCATGTACAAAAAGTTGCGCCCTACAGGCACGCCATGGGCGCGTCCCGGTTCGAGGGGGGGGGGGCACCCTAGCGCCCCCTCTTGAATCTGCGCCTGTTAATTGCTTAGTGGCCCTGGCATCTAGTAATCAATATAATGAAAATCGGATTACTTTTCTGGTATTGTATTCTAGTCACGTTGCAAATGGGTAGGTATTAGTGATGTCATTTTCCAAACATTTCCTGACTTATACCAATTCAATACGGATCAGGAGGCCTTTTGGTTGAACAATTACTGATCGATTTGGGTTAAAGCCATAAATGTCCACAATTTGACCGATTTTGAAATTGTAGATGGGGCAGTGTATGTAATATGAATATTGTATAATGAATACAATACTTATTTTAAGGGAGCTGACGTACTTTTGCGACCAATATATTCTGTCATGACATAATAATGTTGTGTTCTATTTAGTATTTACATGAACTGATTGAGTTTCGAGCAAATTATGCATCGATTTGCTGGATAGCAATTAGAATACATAAAGATGTGACGAGAAAGTGAACTGTTTAAGATTAGGCTGACCGATGCAAGGGGCCGTCGCCACCAGATTTTTACCTGCGGGGGCAAAGTCGAAGGGGCCTCCTTTTTCCACGGGGCTCTTTCCTATCACCAGTGGGGCCTCCCTGGCTCGTAGGGGCCTCCATTGATTTGGTTCTACCAAAGCGATTGCGATTGTTTTATTTGCTTCTTTAATGGTAACTACAATGGGATATTTACCTATTGCCTTTTCGGTTTCTCCGAATATCGGAGCACCAAACATCAGCTGGCCACTTTTCTTGTGATGCTCAAAAACCCGCGCCCTCGCTCGGCTACTGTTTCTGCGCGAGTAAGTTGATACACGTTGTGTTATGTCAAAAATATGTGTTTTTTACTACTTGGAATTAGCTATTAGTCTCCTTGATTGTTGCATACGATGAAATTCACATATGGGAACTTAGGTTAATGTTTTTACACATTTACTGAGTTTGTTTTTTATGATATATGTTATCTTATTAATACCTATAAGATTGACTTAACAGCAGCGTATGATCTACACACGTACAGAGGGGGTTAATACAGAGAACCTGGGACAATACAATTACGACAAATACAAAGCCGTAGAACATAAATGTCGTCACAGGAAGCGAGGGCGGTTGCCTTCTAAACGCCTATATTACCAAGCGGGGAGAGTGAGGCGTCCAATTTAGAAGTGTGTGTATAGGTTCAATGAAACGGCTATGAAAGGCACGTTACAAGGATGTGAGAATACAATGTTGGGCAGGTATGGCATGCACATACCTAACTTTTTAGAAACTGGATGTTAGTAAACGGAGGTCTGCTTATTTTCATCCTTTAAAACCAACGACACCAGTTTGGAATCAGCTATATTAAGAATTTATTTTTTGTACATTAATTAGACAAGCTGATTCTGAAAAGAAATTACGCCGCGGAGAGAGGCGGAAATCTCTTAGATATATTTATGCCCTGGACAGTTGGACATGCATTTATCATAAACACGCGTCGCTTTTGCGTAGAGGCGGAGTCTGCGGACCTCTATAAACTGGTCTATTTTCCTTTAATAATGCTGTAAGAAGTGATAATGCAAGCCTTTTGCCACAAATAACGCATATAGATAAGTAATTAACTTCTAACATACACAATTTAAAAATGCGCCTCAAACGTTGCGATTTCTTATGTCCCACGTCTCTCACTGTATACAATCTTGATTTGTATTGCAATGGCGCCGCGCCAGGCGCGAAAATTGTGATTTTGTGTCGGATTCAATGGTCCATGTATGCTAGATCTAGACCAGGGGCGGATACAGGGAAAGATATTGGCCGATAAGGGCTATACCCTTGTTTATAGTTGGTGCTAGGTAGATAATAAAATTACAGGCGTGGATCGCTCCCCCCCTGAAGCCGGGTCCTCGTTCTATGGTGCGCCCTGTAGGCGCGCCCGAGGGCGCAAATTTTTGTGTTGCGCACCCCCTTCTTGACTGAAATCCTGGATCCGCGTCCTGATTAAAAATATATAAAAATATGACAATAAAAAGGCTCCTCCAAATGAAGCGGCCAAATCCGACAGCTTATGCTATTTATGTTACTTGTGTTTTAGTGGGCCAATTTTAGTGGCCAGGGCCTCCTGTAGTATGCAGGGCTCTTGTCTGGTAATCGGGAGGCCCTCCAGTCTAGTACGGAGGGCATCCTGGTCTAGTACTGGGGGCGGAGCCTCCTATTTAGTACCGGGGGCCTCTCTAGTCTAATCTGTGGGGCCCTCCTGTCTAGTATGGGGAGTAGGGGGCCTCTGTTAAGTATTGGGCTCTTGTTCTAGATACTGGGGCCTCCTGTCTAGATTGGGGCGTTCTGTATAGTAATGGGCCTCTGTTTAGTACTGGGGGCCTCATTTTGGTGGTTTTAGTATGGGGGCTATTTGTCCAGTAGTTGCGGCTCTGTCTATACTTTGGAGGAAACCTCCTGATTATAGTAATCCAGGGTTTCCTGCTTGTATGGGGATCTCTGTTATACGGGGGCCTCCTGTCTAGTAACTGGGGGTATCCTGTTTAGTGTTTTAGTATGGGGCTCTTGTAATAACACTACTGGGGGCCTCCTGTCCTAAGTACTATGTAAAGGGGCTTCCTGTTTATCATGAGGGTATCCGTGTCTAGTACGGTAGCCTCCTGTCCGTCTAGTACTGGGGGGGGGGTGGGGGGGGTCTGCTTAATTATCGGTGTACTCCTTTCTAAGCTGGAGCCTCTGTCTAGCTACTGCACTGGGGGCTCCTGTTTAGGGCACTTGCTACTGGGGCCTCCTGTTTAGCAGCTGCACTGGGGGCCTTCTCTCTAGCACTGCACTGGGGGCCCTTCTGTCTGCACTGCATGGGGCTCCTGTTAGCACTGCACTAGGGGCCCTCCTGTTCTAAGTGCCACTGCACGGGCCTCCTGCTAGCATCTGGCACTGGGACTCCTGTCTGCACTACACTGGGGGTGCCTCTCTCATGTCCATAAGCACTTGCACTGGGGGCTCCTGTCTAGCACTTGCATGGGGGCCTCCTGTCTAGCATGTCGGGGGCCCTCTGTCTGCGCTGCACTGGGGGCCTTCCCTGTTTTAGCACTGCATGGGGGCCTGCCTGTTTAGCACTGCACTGGGGCCTCCGTTCTAGGCACTGCACTGGGGCTCCTGTCTTAGCACTGCACTGGGGGCCTCTGTTTAAAGCAACTGCACTGGGGCTCCTGTCTAGCAATGCATGGGGGCCTCCTGTTTTAGCACTGCGCTGGGGACCTCCTGTCCTAGCACTGTACTGGGGCCTCCTGTCTAGCAGTGTCACTGGGGGCCTTCTGTTAGCACTGCAACTGGGGCCTCCTGCTTAAGCACTGCACTGGGGGCCTCCTTGTTTAGCAACTTCACTGGGGGCCCTCCTGTCTAGCACTGTACTGGGGCCTCAATGGTCTAGCACTTGCACGCTGGGGACCTCCTGTTTTAGCACTGCACTGGGGGCTCCTGCTCAACCTTAGCACTGCACTGGGGGTCCTGTCAGTACTGCAGCTAGTGGCCTCCTGTTTAGCACTGCAACTGGGGCCTCCTGTTTATGTAAGGGGGCCTCCTGTTTTAGTATGGGTGGTATCCTGTTTATTATGGGGTCCTCCTGGCTAGTACTGGGCTTCTGTCTAGTACTTGGGGCTTTGTCTAGTAACTAGGGGGCCTCTTGATAGTATAAGGGGCGATATCTAGTTATGGGGGGCTCCTGTCTAGTCTGGGGGCCTCCGTCTAGTACTGGGGCCTCGCTTGTTATTGTATTGTGTGTTGTGTTTTTCCTGTCTTAGTATGAGCTCCTCTCTAGCTATAGCTCACGTAGAGTACGTGCGGGCCTCCGTATGGTCTAGTGATCTAGGGGGCCTCCTGCTTTAGTAATGCGGGCCCAACCTGTCTAGTACTGGTGCTACAGGGCTAACAGCGCGTAGTGGATATAGAGACGCAGGGAACACATTTTTGTTTTTTTTTTTTGACAGTAGTGCACCGTGGGCACCTTTTTGTGATTAAAGGCCTCCGTGAAATTCTGGGGGTCAAAGAGATATGTTGTGCCCTGCCCCCGGTGCGTCCGCCCTGGACCGATATGAGTGTCCAAAAATATAATAGCCCGACCGACCGATTACCAAATTTGTCACACAATTGATTCGGTTACCAAAATTGTAGTTACCGATTGACACCAATGTCCACTAGACTACGTATACACACGTGTACACTGTACACTGCACAGCAGCGCATGCACATAACTACCGGGCAGGTGGACTGGAGACTGCAGCCTGGTGCTAGCTACTTTAAAAACAGGTAGACTGTGCCGCATTGCATAGCTGATTACGGTACAGTCTACCTACTTATTCCCCACGGAGGGCGCGGACTACAACGGACTCATATCTCGAGACTAAGCTGTGGTGTTAAAAGCAGCAATACTTTGGCGACAAAACTCAAACAAACGGTACTCAGAAGACGTGCCGCACTTCACAAAACTAGCAGTATAGACTACTGATTGTCCGCACGTTGTCTTCCTGATGGCGCAGTAATTACCCCTTGATTAAATATTGTTAGCTTATTAAAAGTCGCCAAGGCCAGTGATCCACTATGTCCAAGGCCCAGCGAACCATACGGTACAATGTATTCACTTTGAGACGTGCTTGCACTCTTGAATTTAATTTAAATGAAAATGGCTTAGCTGTCGCCGCCCAGAGCTGCACGCACACCCGAGCCCGGCACGGACTGCCCGTCCAGCTCCTGCCGGCTGGTCCGCTCAGCTCGACCGGCCCATCGCCGCGGGCACTGACCTGGTGACCTCCGGTCCTGGGTCGGACACGGCCACTGCCGCCAGTCGCCACTGCAACCAAACCGTGATATCAGCACTACACTTCACAGCACATACACTGCGCTGATGTCATCTGCACACCGATCACCGACATTCGCACTTAATTGTACAGTCGAAGGTTGGCGCAAAATGACCTGAGGTGTCGACGTGCCCTAAAACCGAAATAAGCAAATAGAGTGGAAGGTGGCTTACAAAATGTACCTGTTTTGTTGTGCATCGCTTTTGACGGCGGGACAAAGGTAGACGACTGCAATGACTTGCATTTGATAAATACGGCTTCTGACTGCTATTGTGCCGGCTCCAATGTGTGTCAGGCGGTGGACCCGGCGCGAGCCTGGCCGGGTCATCGCCCCGGGGCGGTGACCAGGCCAGCTGAGGCCAGAGTCGCCAGACCGGGAGTGGAGTGATACCGACCGGCAGGCTGCCGCGCTCGCGCATAAATATAGCCAGCATGTTGGAAGGATGTGCCAGTGTCCGTGTTGGGAGTCACCACGATCGGGGACACAGCAGTGACAGTTACTGACAAATGGCTGAAGATTGACTGCGAGGTAGTATCACGTTACCGGCTAATGTCAGGTTCAAGACATATTGTATCAGAGTAATGCCGCACAGAGTGCAGTACCATTGGTGGTGCCACCTGGCGAGGGTGACTGCTGCTGCCACCTACCGGCTTCATATGAGGGCTGCTATTAGCGCCCCGGGCTACCGACGATGCATTCCGGGACCTTCTCCGACTCCGAGGAGGTCAGAAGACTGGGTAGGACGCTGCTTGTCTTTGTTAACTCCAATTCCATCTAGCAAAGACCTGTCACTTTTGAGCAAACACACGAGTGATGTGTGGGCCGAGGAAGTCTGCAGGGATGTTTGAGCATGGCATTTATAGTTAGTGTGGTTTCATGGGCTTTGTAAACTTTTAAGAAAAACAGCTTTACGGGATAAAATACATCGTTCAAAATTGCATTTCAGTGTGTAAGTGAACTCAGAATACACTCATAAGCTTTTTACTTTTCTACAGATTTAGAGCTTATTCTGAGTCATTTGCGTAAGCTATTATATCCTCATGACGAATTAGGACAATACTATTGCACTTAGCACTATATCGGATGACATTGTTAGAAGACGTTGGCCACACACTGACTATTTTGTGGGTTCGAGACGGACATGCTAAGGAGGGCTTCTAAAGCGACGAAAAGCCTCTGCGAAAAACTAAGATGTAAGACAAACTGAGATAAACTTAAGAATATTTATGTGACAAATGTTAATCGAGTGAAAGGAAGGCCTTTTTTATGTTCTATGTCGCTGAAATCGTATATATTTGCCCAGTGAATAAGCAATAAATGCGAAACGTAGTTTTTTAGTTTAAAATAAGTTTCAAAACATGAATTGTTAGACTAATATAAGGCCTTCCTTTCACTCGATTAACATGAGATCAACTTGTATGTTTTTATGATAACATTAGACAGAGCTTCCCGATTAATGTGTAATTCAAAATAGTGCATAATTACATCAACGGAGGCAGTATCTCATGTCGCGTGGTACCTCTGTAGGTATTTCCACCCATGCCCTGTCCTCTTCCTCCAGCCTCAGCCGGAGGCGATCCCCCCTCCCCGAGTCCAGCGGCAATACAAAGCGGAATTATCACCAGCGGGGGAGTATATCGGCGCGTGCATCATGGAGGGGGAAGATGGCCTCGTGTCCCAGTTCCCGGTTTCGAAACCAGGCAGACACCAGTGTCATAAAGGAAAACCAAGGAAACTACGCAACATTGCGTCGATTTTATGTCACAACTGGCTCAGAGTAGGAAAGAATAGTGCTGTATCGAAGCACTCACCACAATTTATTGCCTTACCATATGATTTTGATATTTTGTCCGCAGGCCTCAGTAAAAATACAAATCCTAACGAATTTGACCAAATCAATCGCCTCCTAGGCTCAATAGAATAAGCAAGGCCAGTTGCAGTCCGGCTTTCGGGTCCAGCCGTTCTTGCTCGAATACTCAGCTGGCAGTGGTGTGGGCTGACACGTGCCCCAGTCGAGGCCGATGGGGAGAACAGTGGCAGAGCTGAAGGGGAGGAGGAGGCAGGATCGGGGGGCACCCTAAATCAGACGGCGGCGCTATGGGCTCCAAATTGGTGGCAGAGAGGATGCGCCATCTGATGGTGATTTGTCGGTGGCGCAGTTCGAGCGTACCAGACACCGTGGCTCCCTCCCTCCCTCCCTCCCTGGACCCGTCTGACGCACAGGCAGTGGTCAGCTGGGGGTCAGCTTCAGCGCTGAGTCAGAGGTATATGTCAGCTGGCCACCGCTGACAGCTCAGGGCGCTGTATCATCTAAAATAAAATAAAATAAAATATGATTGATACACCTATTTGTGCTTTTGAACAGATGTCGGGCTTTCGTAAGTGTGGATCGAATTTCCGCTGTTTTTTTATTTTGCTGTGTCTTCTAGTTACTTTAGCAGCGGCCACCAGAACATCGAAACTTTTTTCCGAACATTCCTAGCAGCAAACAAAGGAGGTTTTCTGTATCTTTATGGCTCTGGTGAATCAATGTTACTCATAGTAACCGACATTTCCGAGGGTGCTTGTGGGGCATGATTGTGCTATTGTGTTTATGAAGGCTATAAAAGGGGACGAGGGTATCATAAATAGAAGACGGTAGCCTCGACCTCCGCAGAACCGCACGAGCAGCACAAAAAGACAGGTGGTACGCAAGTAATATGTAACCAGGTTTGATTTAAGGGTGAAAGATACGTTTTCCAGGTATTCTTTGAATAGAAGAGTTATAAAATAGAAGGATTTCAAAATACTCTGTCAAATGAGCATGATCATCAAATTAAATATTAGCTTAGATAGACCAGGGTAACAAAATATGCCTTATTACCGTGAAAGTAGTCTCGCCCGTATACTGTTATGGCTGGGCCCTGGGGGATCAAAAGCCTGGACTTATAAGCCTAAACTTAAGCTTAGACTTAGGGATCTAGCCTAGACTTCTTAGTGATCTTACCAAATACAGTTATCTATCTTCAACATAGTAACGTACTGAATGCGTGCATAGGTCATGAAATGTCAGTAATTAATCTTGTCTTGACGATATGTATGTAAGATGTGTCATATAAAAAAACGGGCATGAGAAGAAATTCTCGTGCCATTATTCGAGCAGTGCACTGCTCACAGTAAAGTTCTACATGGGGCGGCTATCCCCATGGCTGGCCGAACCTCATGGCTAATGGGTTGGGCCGGACTGGAAAATCTCTAGATTATGGCTGTGGTTACGGCTGTGGCTGCATAGTCTACATGGGATTTTGTTTTGCACCAATCTTATCAAACTAATCATGGATAAACAAATTGTCATGTTGCCATAACAGTGGACTGGAAATAAACACATAATATGAATTTACCAAATCCTCACGGCTGGCCAACGGCCAGCCATTGACATTTAGGAGTGGCTGTGGCTGGCTGTGGCTGTGATGACATGGCTGTGGGGCGGCTAGGCCAAGGAAAAGTGCAGCCATGTCGAACTCACAGTACACAGTACAGCAATCAGCATAGTGTTTTATTTGTTGTGATAAGATGAAAACTAGAATTGATAAGCTTATGAAACCCGTGAGTTCCGATCACAAAATACCTTGATTAGTCAGACACTTAGGTAACTGCTTACTGCAAGGCTGTGTGCCAGAAACTCCCACACAAACACGGAAAAAAATCCACAAAGACCGCACAGATCGGTGCCGCTGTGTGTTTGTGTGTGTTTTCAGCTTCGGCACGGGCTGGTCTGCGTCAGGCGAGTTTGGGTCTCACCAGATCAATAGCCTGAGGGTCGGCTGCCCCGTCTGGCCCCGTCGCCAGCCATCAGTTGACTCAGAGGGGCGCGGTCCTGTGCCCGTGGGGAGCAGAGGTCTCCGCCGCCGCCGCCGCCGCCGCCGCCGCCGCCGCCGCCGCCGCCGCCGCCGCCGCCACCGCCGCCGCCCAGTGTTATCCCCTTGCTGGGAGGCGCAGCGAAACTCCGCAGCATTGACTTGCCTTAGCGGGTCAGTTCATGAAAGGCCGATGCGTCTTGAGAGTGGTATCCAAACAATACGCTCGATAATACCTAATGATTCACGCACAATGCTCGTCTACCTCTACCTATGGGCCGTGGACCTCTACCTATGGACCGTCACCATGGACTGGGGTGTCTGTTAACAGCAGTACAGTCTCCCTGCAGCACGTTTTCTCATCCCACCACCAGACACTGAGTCCCATGTGGAGTCCACCAAACGTATGGTATGAGTCAACCTGTCTTTACTGGCCGTCTGATCGGGGCCGATCAGGCTAGCACCCCCCCTCCCCCGAGAGCTGACGTGGTCCCACCCCCTCCCGGCGGGAAATGTAATTGTCGCGTCACGTCTAAGCTGGCGGGACGGCCGGGACTGCAATATCTGCACAGCAGTGTGACAGGCCTGCCGGCAGTCACTGCCAGCTCACAACAATGCAATGTCAGACAGAGGAAAATGTGCGGCGTAGTCGAGACAGTGATACGGGATAAATCGCAAAACATTGGAGTTTAGTTAGTTACTGAATGCAGCTTAAAACACATCATAATGTTCTTAGCCAGGCTTGTGCCTGGATCCCGAAGTTGGATCTGGGATCCCAGTGGATCCCTCGGTGTGCAATGCATGAAGATCTTTAATCCCAGAGAATCCCTCTGCGTAAAATGCTTCAGGATCTTGGATTTCAGTGGATCTCTAATTGAAAACAAGCCCAAGATCTTGAAGCACAAGATGGAGGGACTGACATCACAATATGTTGTCGCTATTTTACTTCTGTACTATGCAGATAATTAGTACCTGCAAATTACCTTGTAAGTTGTGCCTATAAGCTAACAGACAATGTAATTTGTAATTACTTTTATAATTTGAGAATATTAGCAAGAAGAAGGTACCCACCAGTGTTCCCAGGGGCGGATCCAAGGGGGGGCCAATCCGGCCATGGCCCCCCCCCCAAAGCGAAAAAGGGTGGGGCCAACATATCTTTTGCCCCCCCCCCCCAAACGACATCGATGAATACCCACATTGTTCAATACGGACTGATTTGGTACTATTTGGTATTAACATGGTGAGTCGGTACCGAGAAAGAATTAACAATGTATCGTTAAAATAGCTTTGGAGCAGATCAATAATCAGCTATTCACAATAACAAAACTGAAAAATTTCCGCGCAGCACTCGCGGCCATCACACAAGTTTGCAATTGCTTACACAAATTAGGAAAATGGAAAAATTAATGATAATTTAAGTGTAATGGCCAGAGGGCTCTCCTGACGGTAATTTCCCTGGCCCCAGGGCCATTCATCAATATTACCCTCGCCTTACCCGTTTTTCCACCTTCGCCATAGGGGGGGGGGCTGACAGGATTCCTGTTTAACTTGCCAAACCAAGCATCATAGAACAACGCGGTAAGAACCAGCATGTTTGCCTGTCATGCGATGGAATCTAAACGGTATGCAATTTTTAGGTTTCAGTCATCTGGTGCTTCCAGGTCAAAGTGAATGACCTAGACCTCGATCACGTCAAGAATACGTTTTTTTATCCGTCAGAAAACCTCAAATGAGAAAATTAATAAATGTAAATAAAAAAGCCTTGGCCCTTACCAGTTTTGGTCTCAGAAATACAGAAAATGTATTTATTTGTTCAGTCATCTGGTCAAAATAAGTCCAAAAAAGCGATTAAGCGGAAATGACGTCATGAGTTTCGTACACTTGGGAGCCAATCACTCATACAAATAAATTTGCAAGTCATTGCTTTACAATTTGGTTTGGGTATTTCCCATATTTAGTTCTCTCCTTTTGGTTTTTCAAATCTTGACCACAACGTTTTTTTTAGTGATTCCCCCTTTTTCACGGTTTTTAGGGGTTTTAGACCAACCCAAAATTTTCGGAAATCCCGAGTTGGCCTTTCCTAATTAAAATGGCAATTTACGATCTTTGTCCCGCTTTCCTGTTTAGCAAGTTTGCTGCAAAATATCTATTTTCTACGATTTTTACAATATAGGTTACCGTCTTTCCACCAACTATAGCCGCGTTACATAGCAATTTTAAAAAAACGTGTACAAATTTTCCCTCACTAATGGTGGAAATGAACGGTTTCTTTCAACCGCACATGATCACGATTACGGCCATTAAGTCAGTTTACGTCTGCTGTATGTATCACCATTGATCGAATGGTTGTTGCAGCTACGCATTGCCATTGTTTGGGTTGTTTCCGTGGTATAATACAGAATTCACGTTAAGTTGCTGGTCGCGAAAATTAAGTGCCCGCTACTTGAGGAATAAGCTTCCTCCCATGTTTCAAAGCTGGCCTGATTTATGGCCTACGGGCCGGCGCACGACACAGCGGTTGATATTACGCTGGCCCGCACGTACTTCTTAGATGCCTGCGGCATGTACTATGCAGCATGCGAACATATTGCGACAAAATATAATGAACAGCGCCGGTATATTGGTGAAATTGTGTTTTTTTTGAATGTAGTATTGTACGGTACCGGTATCATACATTCCGGAGATTTCGCAGCTCTAGTTCTTATTCGCGAAAAGCAGCAATACTAATGTAAAAAAGTATTCGGTGGCCGCCTATGGGTAGCATTCGCTATTTCGCCAAGATGTTATGCTAAACCCAAATGAAGGTCAAATGCCGGAGAAAAATACTCCAACTCTGGTTGTTTTGGCTTGCTAACACCCGTAATTATAAAGCACTATTTCAAATAAAAAATGAAGCCAATATCACTCTTACACCATGTCTGAGCAATTGGGAACCAATCACAGTCTGGTGTTGCGGTGAACGTCTACTAAAACAGCCTATGGAAGTTAGTGGAAAAATATGTGGAAAAATAGTGGAAAGTTATTTATGCTATGTAAAACAGGCCTTATAATCGTCACTAAAACGTCATTTTCTCCCCAAATGACTGAACCAATTTCAAGTGAAATTTTTTGCCAGCATACGTTATACATTGTTGTCAACATCAGCTTAGTGCAATTTCCATGCAATGAAATTGCGCCCGCATGGTAAAAAGTGATTTTCAGAATACATTAAGCGGAGGCCTGTCAGGCCCCCGCTGGGCGAGGGTTAATTTTCAAGCTGGCTACAAAGTTAAAGCATTGGCCCTGCTGAGTTCCGAAAAAGGGACGCGCGAACGATATGACGTGGACATCGGCCCCTATAAACACCTAAAGTACCTATACATCAAACAAATGGTTAATTTTAACATGGAAATCCACATGAAAAATGTTTGCAAAGGCAATGCACGCAGACAAAAACGTATATACGTTTTTTCGTCCATTTCATCCGACCCCCTCAATAAATTATCGGTGACGCCCCTTCGCGAGTTGGTATGAGATAAAAAAAACATTTATTATCTGATTACCTACGTGTGGTGTATATGCTGCGGAATGGTGTTGTGTGTGTTTAAAGTGATTTTTCCACCGAATTTTTTTACAAAAAAAATCCCGATTTTTCCCCCCGATTTTTTCCCCGAAAAAGTATTTTTTCCCCGAAAAACAAGTATTGTAAAAAACAAAAAAAATCGGGAAAAATCGTATTTTTTAATCTCTAATGCCAAATAAGGTGAAAAGCCCAAATCCGTGAGGAAAAAAATGGGGGTAGTCTTTTTGCCGGAAAAAGTTGCCCCCCCCAAACCGAGGGGCTGGATCCGCCCCTGAGTGTTCCTGGACCCAAAGTTGGATCTGGGATCCTAGTGGATCCCTAATCGCTAGGCATGAAATATATTAGAATCTGGGATCTCTGTGAATCTATCGGCTTTGTGTGCACCTGGATCTGGTGTCCCATGTGGATACCGGGACACAGGACACAGAGATCCAGATCTCAGCTGGATCCCGGATCCAGGCACATGTCCGGTTCTTATATGATGCAAATATTATGATTGAATGCGCTACATTAGATAACTATTCAGCGCATTTGAGAACATATGAGCACAGATAACGGCTTTATCGTGATGTATATTCGTATTACATTCCCCTCGTGACCAATACCCTTGATATGCCTCTGCGCCAGTGTGCCGGCCCATGTCACCGCCTGGGGCGCTGACCTCTCTGGGCAGCGCAGTCAGCTGACCTCTCTGGGCAGCGCAGTCAGCTGACCTCTCTGGGCAGCGCAGTCAGCTAACCTCTCGGGGTCAGCACAGTCAGCTGACCTCTCTGGGCAGCGCAGTCCTCTGACCTCTCTGGGCAGCGCAGTCCTCTGACCTCTCTGGGCAGCGCAGTCAGCTGACCTCTCGGGGTCAGCACAGTCAGCTGACCTCTCTGGGCAGTGCAGTCCGCTGTCCGCTCGCCCAAACAGTTCTCCTCCGGCATCGGTCGCATCCGGGTACGATCCGCGCAGAGCAGAACGATTATAAAGCAGCAGACACTGTAGTTCTTGAAAATGTTCAAGCGATAATGCGTCACATTAAACGAAATACAACTGATAGGAACAGCGTTCGGAACCAATCTGAGGTTCTTGGTCCTGACCATTCTGGAGCACACCCAGCGGTGTCAATTTATGAAAATGATTGGGAGAGCCCTAATGCTAACTTTATATATTTGAACTCCATTCTTACCACACAACGCCATAGGCATAATTGTAAATTTTGAAATCATTGGGGTGTCGCCTCCTTCAATAGTATACAAATCGACACCAGTGAGCGCACCAAACGCCGACATAGTTCATCAGTATATATCGACAACTCTTCATTATTTCACTCTAATCAAGAGCATTAGCCAACACAAAATCGCCTATTAGTAAGAACATCGTAGCCACGCTGGAAGCCACCCAGTCCTGTGTCGCTCCTGTCGCCGCTGTGGCTATCTTCCTCACTGTCTCCCTGGTGCCGCTGTGGCTGCCCTGGTGCTGGTGCCGCTGTGGCTGCCCTGGTGCTGGTGCCGCTGTGGCTGCCCT